>CM031242.1:95533531-95773055 GCA_018340775.1 Taxus wallichiana var. yunnanensis
TACACCATGGTCATACCCCCAACCTTGGGATCAACAAATTAAAAATAATGGAGTCCTCAAGGGAATACAAAACTAAATTATCATCTCGCAACCATGGACTCCAACCCAAAACATTCCACCATTCAAACAATTTAACCCACAATTTCAACATTAATTGAATGTACCTCAAGGAATTGGTCAAAAATATAATTATCCAAGAAGACCCTAGGGATAAAAATCTTTGTTAACTACACGTATAACTATTGATTCATCCAAAAACTCCGCCAAAACATAACTTCGAGCTCAAACCACGATAGATCCAAAGAACTTAAGGCGGGGCAAACCAACATATACCGTCAATCTAACAAGATTCCCATAGTGAATTTTGTGGATTGTAGAAACATATTTTTACATTCGGGGAATATTAACTCAAAACCATCATCTCTAATTACGTAAATAAGACCCCAATAACAAAAAAATTAGAATAGACACAACCTAAACCTTTTCTTGAAGAAACATCTGAACCAAATGTAGATATGCCATTTCCATCCAAATCTTTTGGAAAAAGACAATATTATAACCCAAGAGAGACCAAAGTCATAATTAATTCAAGGAATAAGAAAATTAAATATGTGAATCCCATTTTTACAAGCTCTTAGAGATATCCCAGAGTCAAATAAAACTATCAAATAACTTTGTGTTAAAACTCTAGGTAGAAGAAAAAATCAGCCCAGAACAATCCACATTGATGGAAAATTGTCTAGTATATTAGAAGGGAAGATGAACACTCCAAAATATGGAGACCATGGGAGTCCAATTGTTACAGTTTGAATTGGAGATGCAAAGATTCTAAATGTTCTAATTAACTTAGGGGCTACTGATTTAATAAAATGTGAAATGAATAGTATTAAATCTAAATAATAGAGTCACCACTATGATAAAATACAACATATTATAATTGTTAAACACTCTAAATATGTAACTTTGTAAGAAAACAAGAGGAGTAAGGCACTTATATGATTTACGCTTATCCTCGAAGTGGGTCTGGACCAAGCAACCAATGAACTAGCTAGGAAAAGTGTTGGAAATGCTCGATATAAATTATGGAACATACAGAGATCGAGCTAGACATAGGTTCTTGGGCTAGGGCCTATCATCACCAATCTGGCACTATGATAATTCTTTACCAGGAACTCCTCGTGCTATGATTATTTACTAATGCATAGCTTTTAGTTTGGTGGATGGAATCTGGAAACACAACAACAAACATAACACAAGAATACCATAAACTATGATAAGAAGGAATGATGATAAATCTGAAATATAAGTGTAAATTATAATATCAACATGAAATTGTTACAATCTCACCCATGAGGTAATTCAAGTGTTACTGACTTCACTTTCCTTCCAACAATAACTATCGGAGAAACTTCACAATTACACCTCTTAATGGCTTCTTTAACACACCTTCAAAATGATGGCTTCCTTTACACACTTACTCATACAATATTTCTCACTACTTCCTTCTATGCTAAATGAGGGGGTGGCCTCTTTATTTATAGGAATTCAGCTTATCCACCCTATCTCTAAGATAGGATAGGAAATATCTTCCGCTAATCATATTCCATGCCTCGAACTCTTGCCTTTACATGTAGGCTTATCTTCTAAGATAAGATAAACCTTATCATCTCACATGGGTTCCACCTTTTTAGACTTTTCCACAAATAAAATACACAAAATATTTATGACATCACTCTTTGTCCTTATTACAAATATAATATTTCTAATTCCTAATCATGTAGACCCTACTTCTCTACTTACCCAAACTTTGACATTTTAACATTACCGGACCACTTATGACAAATATTTACTTTTTACAACATTCCTATTGTACTTTGATTGTTACCGTACTCTACTTTATTGGTGGCACCATACTGATGACACCGTTATCTTCTATTAGACGCCACTACTAATTATACTTAACAACATCCTATTCCTAATACATACATTAATAAAATAGAAATTACGGAGGAAAATTTTAATGTTGACATTTTCCCCCTTCCTAGCTTCTACTCCGTCCTCGAGTAGACTATTCTGGTGCTTGGAAAATCTTTAACTTGTCATGGTTGACCCATTTCGTAATGGGGGTGCCATCTAATTCTTCCAATCGATATGTACCATTTTCATACACAGCTACTATTTTGTAGGGCCCCATCCATTTGGGAAGAAATTTTCTCTACCTTCTTTTTTTGTATCTAGAATCATATACTAGAACCAAGTCATTCACATGAAATGGAGACCAATGGATCTTTTGATCAAATTATTCCTTCTGCTTCATTTTCTTCTTATAGCTTGTATCCTTTGCTATTTCCCTCATTTCCTCTAGCAAATGAAGATGCACCAACCTTTCTTTTACTAAATCACTTTCATCCATCCTTTCATTTTTCATAACTCTCACAGTGGGAATATCAAACTCAATAAGAAGAACTGGATCAATGCCATAAGCCAATTGAAATGGGGAGTATCATGTTGCTAACTTTAATGTTGCCCTATATGCCCACAATGTTGCATGAATCCTTTTATCCCACTTATGTACTGTAAGGATGCATCTTTTGCTAGAATTTGATATAACACAAAATTTGTTCTGCTCCACCTATCCATTTGTGCTTGGCTTGTATGTCATTTCCTCTCCCGTGCTTAATAGAAAACTTGTTGACTAGGGCTTCTACCACCTCATTAATGAAGTGGCTTCCTTGATCTATTACAATTTATAATGGGAAACCAAATCTAGTGATAATGCGTTCATATATGAACCTTGCCACTTCATCCATGGAAGTTGTTTTCAATGGCCTAGCTTCAACCCACTTGGTTAAATAATTTGTGGCAACTACAATATACTTATTTTGGCGTGAGGTAGTTGGAAGTGGACCTACAATGTCTATTCCCCACTTTTCAAAGGGACCAAGTGGAAGAATAGGGCATAATGGAGCAGATGAAGTCTTATGGTTACCATGTGTTTGACAAATATCACATGTCTTATAATAATTATAACAATCTCTAAAAAGAGTGGGCCAGTGATAACCTGCATCCAAGATCCTTCTTGCTGTAAGTTTTTAGAGAAGTGTCCTCCACATGTACCATTGTGGAATTCTTCTATTAGCTCCTTCCCTTGATCATGTCCAACTACACTCTTGTACTGTCCATCAATTCCTATTCAAAATAGAATATGGACGAATATGGCTTGAGTAATCTTCCTCTTAATCTTTGCATTGGCACCATCAGAAACTTGAATTCATTCGGATAGTTCTAAATATCTATGTATTCACTAGGGATTGTGTCAAGGATAAAAATGATGCATCTGGGAAATCATCATTATCACAAGATGAACCTAAACCATCATAGGCTCAAGAGAGAGTGCATTTGCATTGACATGCTTCTTTTTTTGGCATATCTATACTAACAAATTCAAATTCTTGTAGCAAAATTATCCATCGTGTTATCCTTCCCGATGGGTTAGGCTTATTTACGATATATTTTAGAGCCTCGATGATCTATTACAACTATAAATTTCTTCCCTAGCAGTAATTTCTAAACTTCTTTACAGCAAAAATGATAGCTAAAGCCTCTTTTTCAGTTACAATATAATTTACCTCAACATTGCTCATTTGTCTTCTCCCAAAGTAAACTAGATGATCATTCCCATTTTCATCCTTTTGGCTCAGAGTACTTCCTAGTGCTACATCTGAGGCATCAGTATACATAATGAATGGCTTGCTCCAATCTGGATTCTTTAAAATAGGTGAAGACACCAGGGCTTCCTTCAGTTGTTCAAAAGCTTCATGCACCTTATTTCCTGGTTCATAAGTAACATCCTTCTTCAAGAACTAGGTTAGTGGCTATGCAATCTTTGAGAAATTCTTGATGAACCTTCTATAGTAACCCACATGGCCTAAAAATGATCTCAACTTACTTATATTCATAGGAAATGGTAACTCTTTGATTTTTGAAACTTTATCAGATCAGTACTAATACCATCTCTGGATACAACATTCCCTAATAAAACACCTTTAGAACATCCAAAGACACACTTTGTAGGGTTTAGTGAGGATTGTGCTTCATCTAACCTTTGAAATGTTGTCTCCATCTGGTGCAGGTGGTCCATCTTGCTCCCATAGATGCAAAAATTATCTAGAAATACTCTGATGAAGTTCTCAATATAGGGTTCAAACACCCTGTTCATCAAGCGTTGGAACGTTGCTGGAGCATTACACAACCCAAAAGGCATAACTCTATAAGCAAACATTCCCCAAGGAGTGGTGAACATGGTATTCAACTGATCTTTCTCCGCTATATGAACTTGGTTGTATCCACTATATCCATCAGCAAAACTATAGCACTCCTGGCCAACTACTTTGTCCAAGATCTAATCTAAGAATGGAAGAGGGTAATGATCCTTCTTTGTTGCCTTATTGAGCTTCCTATAATCAACACAAATGCATAGCTTCCCATTTTTTTTATTGAGATCAAAATGGGAGAAACCCATTTTGAATTCTCCATAGCAAATATGAATCATGCATCAAGCAACTTATCTATTTCTTATTTTACCATCTTGGAAAAATTAAGATTCATTCTATATGGAATTTGCTTAATGGGCTTAGCACCATCTACCAACTCAATAGAATGTTCTACCCAGCTTACTTGATGGAGTTCCTTGTAATCAAAAGTGAATAGGTGTATGTACCTTCGAAAGAGCTAGAGGTAGGATTCCTTCTCACTTTCCATCACAGCATCACCAATCTTTATTTTTGTTGGAGATGATCATCAATTTCTTCTTCAGATAATTTTATGGGTTCAAGAGTCGGTGTGACTAGAAGGATATCCATGACCAAAACATCAACCTCACTTTCTTCATCTTCTGTGTCCACTTCATTAGTACTAGAGTAATCAGAGGATGTCTAATCATCAATTTCTTCACTTGAATCCACAGTGTTTTTCTTATGATGCCGAGGGATCACGTTTATCTTCACCCTCTCTCTACCACATCCAAGTGTCATGAAGCCTTCATTCCAAAGTAGTTTCTTGCATGAACTCTCCTTAGCCATGGTCTTCCCAACAACATTGGGTACGCAATAAGACCATTTTTATCACCCAAAAGTCTACCACACATACAACACCCATAATAGATATTGCCACATTTGAAACTACACCTTCTCGGTTTATTTTTCCCTTACTTAAAGACCTTAACATAAGTGTTGAGGGGCGATCAATTTTAAACCCAACATATTCATTACAGACTTGATCATTATATTAACTACAACACCTCCATCAACTAAGACATCATGAATTGAAATACCATTACATAATACCTCACTTGTGGAGCGTGGGGATCCACCTCTATCTCCAAAATAGGGACTCAACCTCCTTCCTTCGTGGAGCATTGAGTCCACTTTGCAGCTCCCGCCTCTTCTCAAAAGATAGCCAAGAGTTGACCATACGTAATATTTGCAAGCCTTTTGGATAGATCTTCTAAGATGGAGTATGGTCCTTGTCCCTATGAAATCAGAAAATCCTACACACCCAAATTTCTTCTCATATGTTTCTTACTAGTTTCTCCTTTCATCTTCTTAAGATCATTTCCATCTTGGTTATCTTTTTCTTTCTTTCTTTTTACAAACACATCTACTTCATTATTTATGCTCTTATCTACTACATCAAAAGAATTCACAGGTACTTTTCCTTTATCATTATCTATTGTACCAGATGTAGAAGCTCTATCTAGACAATTATACTTATAATGACCCTTTTTATAACCATAACATACAACTTTAGAAATATTTCTTTTTGGACCTCTATCTCCTCCCTGAGAACTAAATTATTTTCCTTGAAGAAGATTAATAGTTAATTGCCCATCTTCTTGAGCAGATCTTCATACTCAGTAGATGTACTAGGAGAAAGATTTGTGCTCACCGAGAGTGGTTGTGGATTTTAGACCAAAGGTGTTGGTGTAGGCTCTACCTTAGCAACAATTTCTTTGGGCTCCTCTTCCATGATTTCTTCTTGCCTTCTTGCAATCTCCTTTGCTTGTTCAATGGTAGTTGGGCGGTCATACTTCACTTGTTGTCTAATCTCTAGCTTCATCCCAAGAATGAAGTGCTTACAGAGGAGATTATCCATGCCATTCATCAACCCATCCGCTAATCCTTCCTTCCAATCCGGGCATCGAGCTTCATCCTTAGCTCTAGAACACGAGCATGATAGTCCCTTATCTTCTCCTTCTCTCCTTGGGATAGCTTCATGATATCGATCATGAGATTTGCATATTTCTATTGTTCACCAAATTCTTCAATAAAACTTTCGCTTAATAAATCCCATGAATTTTTCACATTATCACCTAGTGTTTCAAACCACCTAAGAGCCGAACCATCCAAAAAGGTAGGAAAAATTTAGTCCATTGTTCCCTTCTTAAAGAGGCCATTACAAATGCAATATCATTTAAACTCTTGAATGAAAGAGGAAGCATCTTCATTAGATTGGGCTGAAAAACAGGAATCTTCCCCATTTTAAAAAGTAACCATAGTGAAATACCAATTCACAAGTACAATCAATAAGACTTGTGTGCACAAATAATTGGACTCACTACAATAGAAAGTGACTTTACACCTTTCTACAGTAAAATAGGAATGACCACGGTAAAACTTGACTTACTGCGGTAAAAATTGACTTTACTGTGGTAAACACTATTCACAGTAAAAAGTGAAGTTACTATGGTAAATACTATTCACGGTAAAAAGTGAAGTTACTGTGGTAAATACTATTCATGGTAAAAAGTAAAGTTACTGATGGTAAATACTATTCATGGTAAAAAGTGATTTTACCATGGTAACTACTATGCATAGTAAAAACAAGGTTACCCTCCAAATGATTTTTGACTAAGGGGGAATATTTCTCTAGAAAATCCACCAACGAGGAATGGTCCCGACAACGGAACCAAAATGTCATCACCAATCCGCACTATGATAATTCTTTACCGGAACTCCTCGTGCTATGATTATTTACTAATGCATAGCTTTTAGTTTGGTGGATGGAATCTGGAAACACAACAACAAACATAACACAAGAATACCATAGACTATGATAAGAAGGAATGATGATAAATTTGAAATATAAGTGTAAATTATAATATCAACATGAAATTGTTACAATCTCACCCATGAGGTACTTCAAGTGTTACTGACTTCACTTACCTTCCAACAATAACTATGGGAGAAACTTCACAATTACACCTCTTAATGGCTTCTTTAACACACCTTCAAAATGATGGCTTCCTTTACACACTTACTCATACAATATTTCTCACTACTTCCTTCTATGCTAAATAGGGGGTGGCCTCTTTATTTATAGGAATTCAGGCTTATCCACCCTATCTCTAAGATAGGATAGGAAATCTCTTCCGGCCAATCATATTCCATGCCTAAACTCTTGCCTTTACATGTAGGCTTATCTTCTAAGATAAGATAAACCTTATCATCTCACATGGGTTCCACCTTTTTAGACTTTTCCACAAATAAAATACACAAAATATTTATGACATCACTCTTTGTCCTTATTACAAATATAATATTTCTAATTCCTAATCATGTAGACCCTACTTCTCTACTTACCCAAACTTTGACATTTTAACATTACTGGACCACTTATGACAAATATTTACTTTTTACAACATTCCTATTGTACTTTGACTATTACCGTACTCTACTTTATTGGCAGCACCGTACTGATGGCATCATTATCTTCTATTGGACGCCACTACTAATTATACTTAACAACATCCTATTCCTAATACATACATTAATACAATAGAAATTACGGAGGAAAATTTTAATGGCGACAGGCCATGGCGCTTAGGTGCCGAGAGACCTTGTGTAGGCTCTTGTGATTATGTAGAGATTCAAAATCTGAATCTTCTTATGCCACACCAATGTTGCTAGCATTCATTGTTTATCGTCTCAGTATGTCACTTTGGAAGATCGTAGAGTTCACTTGTAGCCTACAAAAATATGATATCTGTAAAACCCCAAAACACATCAAATATTCAAAAATAAATATGCAAATGGGGAGTCGATCGACCAGTGGTCACCCGACAGTGAACTTACAACCGAGGACTGTACTACATCTCAAAATCCATATAGTTTTGTGATTGTGTGTGAAATAGTGTCCTTAGGTTTCCCTTATGCCAATGCCACCAAGATAGTGAGCTATAGCTAGATATAATGCAAATATGTGGATAGAATTCATAACTTACCCTTCCTATGCAGTGAATGCAGAGTAAATAAGCCCAAAAATGTAATCCCTTTGATAGTATGTAGATATGTTTTCCCTTTATAATTTCCCTCCCTTATAATGGTATGTATGTTGTGTATATATAGGGATCTCTTGCTTGAATTTCAACACTAGTGACCCGACATTATGACTAGGAACTCATGATAGGATTAAGAAATTTGAAAAATCCAACCATAAATGTCAAAAATATGAATAAGAAAAAAGTTGAAACGAGTGCCCACGGTGGACATGAGTGCCTGGGTGGTAGTTTCTAGACTAGGCACTGGTGTCCTAGGATGGCTAACAACAAATGTTAGAATACTGATAGATAGGGATCCCTATGACTTGACCAGGACTAGGTACAAAAGTGACAGATGTGAGAGAGAAAGATAATAGAAACAATCAAAGTAGTCAAGTGAAATAGGAAGTGTGTCACCAGTGAATACTTTTCGTACTTAAAATCCATACATATAACAACATACTTGGCGGTATGCGGTGTAGATTGAGTGGTGAAGAATTTAGTTATAGAGATCTTGCATTTGTATACGGATGGCAGTGGGGATGACATATGATGTATATGTATGTAGTGATGGATGGGGCTTACCCCCAACAATTTGTATTGTTGAAACTATGATTTTTTGATATATAGATGGATGATTGACATTATTCAGAAAACTTTAGTGGGAAATATTAATTAATTCATGAATATTAGAGTTTTGAAATTTGAAATTGGTGAATTTGTAGGGTAGGAATTAGGACCAGGTCGCTAAACTTTTCTGGGTGCAATTAAATTTTAGGGGTCAATTTGCCATTTCCGTGAAATAAAAATTTACAAAAATTTCCCGAATACAAATAAATGCTAACATGTTTTTATGCTACACCACCAATAGCATATAGCATGTTGTCACTTGATAGCATAAAAATGCTACTTGAATAGTATCATATTTTATGGTACCAACCGACAACATATAATGTTATCGAATGACAACACATATATGTTATCACCGCTAACATAAAATATGCTACTGATCGGTTGTATTTTTATGTTTTCCATCCGTAGTATAAAATATACTACAGACGAGAACATAAAATATACTACTGGATGCAAGCATAAAAACATGTTTCTAGCTGGTAGCATTTTTTATGCTACATGTCGCTAAAGCATACAAAAAAAGCTATTGTCCAAAAAAAGGAGTATGGAAATTTTTTTCACTTGTGCCATATTTTGGGAATACAAATTTTTCATTGAGACGATCATTTTAACTACTAACATCAAAATAAAAATAGAAAAGAAAATTCCCATACAAAATTATTGAAATCTGTATTTTTTCACAATCACTTTTTTATATTTTTTTACGTCATATTTTGTGAGGGCATATTTCACATCAAGCCATTCAATTTAACTACTATTGTCAAAAAATTACATATATTTTTGGCTAACATCATATACTATCAGCCGACAACATAACATATGATGTCAACCAAGAGCATAAAACTCGCTACCATCCGACAAGATATTTGTATTTTCTTCATATTCGTGATTAGTGTGAAAGTCAATTTTCCCATATTCGCTTAACTAATTTCTAATAAAATTTTGGGGGTTCTTAAAATTTTCCCTGGAATTATTGTGTTGTGTTGATGTTCATTGATGCATGATGTGATGATTTTTGTTCATGTGTTGCTTTGTGATGTTTGATTTAATTATGTGGAGTTGAAATAGATGATGCTTAAAAATTGTATGGATGAATGAATATAGAAAGTATTTGCTAAATAGTAATAGATGTAAGTGTGGTAAATAACATGAATGATAGAGACAATGATGAATGTGATTTTGTGTGAGTATGATAAAGAGGGGGAATAATAGTGAAGCCCCCAATGTATGTGTGTAAAAGATGATATTCATTTATATATGACCCCTTTGCAATCAATAATGAAACATAGAACAAGAATGCGTCATCGAAATGATTTGATAGTGTGTACTAGATATATATATCAATGAAGCATAGAGCTTAAAGATTGAGTGAGGTTCTTATTAAAACAAATCCCTCAATATTCATGTAAGAACCGTAAGAAAACGAGTGTGTTATCGGTCAATGAGGTGATAGAGATTTCCTACCAAATATGAAGAGACTGTGTGGAGCGGTGGAAGCATGTGAAGTGGTAGCAACATGAGTGTAAGAGCTAAACTAAATTTTGGATGAAATGGTGCCAATGATGGGAGATGTACTGGTAAGAAGCATATATGTTGACGACTTAGGAATCCAATGTGAAGTAGTAACATTGTGAGGTGTGTGAGATGATGCCACAATGGATGATCTAGGTGGAGGGCATGCATGTATAATGATATTAGGAGATAGATGAATGACAACATTAGACGAAGGTGGAGGAGACAAGTGAACAGAAGTGGAAGCATGCTTATGTAGAATTGGAGAAAGAGACCACTCACAAGAGCGAGAGCCAAAGGAAATGACACCTAGATCTTCTAATTTTTGTAGCTTATCATGTAAAGCATAAAATTCATTGTCCTTATGTCCATTGATCTAGTGAAATTTGCAATAAGGGAAATCACGTTGGAGATGCAAGCGATGAGGATGATGATGATGATGATTATATGGAAAGTGAATTAAACACTTATAAATAAAAGCATGCAAAACATCATGAGGCTTAATAGTATGTGAGAAATGTAATGGCTCCCAAGGGGGAGATGGATAATGACATGGTGGAGAATGAGGTGTGGAGGGGATGGAACATGCTTACAAAGTGGAGAAGATGGAGACATTGGTTAACATTTAATAGATGGAAGAGGAGAATAAGCAATAGATGATGTAATAGTAGAAGAAGAAGGTTTTATAACATGTGCAACAATTAAATCTTTTTCTAGATCAATAAATTTATAGCATAAAATCATAAACGATTCACATGTATCATATTGTAATATTTCTTTCAATGCAAGAATCAAGCCATGACAAAAGATAAATTGATTTTCTAGATCAATAGGTTGAAATAATAATTGATACATGCAAGAATTGAAACGTAAAATGTAATCCTAAATAGGTTATGTCTTTCCTTGATGCAATATAGGTAAGTGATCATGTGTAACTATAGAACCATTGTTAAGAATGAAGCATCTAAGAAAATCATCTTTTATTTCACAATATGTGCTAATAGATCCATAAGGAAAATGAGTATACCACTTGAATTACGTCATCGAAAAGACACCTTTGTCTAAAAGATTTTAGAAATAATCAATCATTAGAATATGAAGCCATAGCTAAATGATATTGCTTGAGATGAAAATTTAGATTTTCAATGCCATCAAAACATGCAAAGGTAGGCATGATAAAATCCTTATGAAAAGTTGAAATGTGAATTTTCTTCTAAATAGGATTGATATAAAGAGAGTTATTATCAATATAATCATATTAGAATTTTCTTTCAAGTGTAAGAGATTGTACTCTGAGATTTTAATTGGCCAACAAAATTCATGAGTGATAAAATTTCATGTGAAGAAATCATAGAAGAAGTGAGAGGTACATGAAGAGGTTGAAGTTTTCCATTATGAGTGGTCATGGGAACGTGAGAAGAAGTGGAAGGTGAAGTATCTATGGGAATGGTAGATGTGGGTGTGGAAGAAATAAGATGAGGTGTACTAGTAGGAATGAGAAAATCAACATGAATAACATCTTGAGAAGCCATAGGTGGAAGAGGAGGAGGAGAACATGAAATATCAACGAAATGGTAGGGGTAGTTTCATAATAAATGATAAAAAGGTGAACTAGTGGGAGGATTAGAATCATCATGAATGTTACTGGAAACAACCTCATAAGTGGTATAAAATAGAGTAAAAATTCACATTCAACAGTCTCAAGAAAAGTAACAACCACACTAACACGTTCATGATTAGAAATATAATCAAAGCATCATAATCAAACATATTTTTGCATGCCAGTAATTCATCTAGAGGATCATAAACATATAGATAAGTACTAGGAGAACTATCGTAAGATGTATCATTGTAAACATTGGAGACTTTTATAGTAAGATAATAGTCATAATATATAGCTTTAAATTCATCTTGACTAGTATGCGAAACATTATCATGCACATGTACATTATTTTCATTCATAGTGGCACAATCAAGACCAAACATATAATCAATAATAGAATCATCATGTGTTGTAACAGACATAGAAGAAGGTGGAGCAACCTTGGTGACTATAGAAGAACAAGGATTCCATCTAGTAAATTTTTGGTCCAGCAAAATAATGATTATGCTAGAGTTGTAGAAACTAGTAGGAATATTGTACTCATTTACAATAATTTGTCATTGAATGTTTTCATCAACCCAAAAATTATGATAAATTTTAGCATCGTCAAGGATAGTATTGACACTAACACGATCCATAGCTTGTGTAGGAGAGAAATATCTATCTTTAGCCATTAGGGTTGTGTGGATCCTAGGGAAAGTATTTCGACTAAAGATGGGGTTCACCAAATGATTTAATAAAACATGAAATGAATATTATTAAATCTAAATTGTAGATTCACAACTATGATAAAATACAAGAGATTACAATTGTTAAACACTCTAAATATGTAACCTTGTAAGAAAACAAGAGGAGTAAGGAAATTATATTATTTACACTTATCTTGAAGTGGAGTCCTGACTGAAGTACACGATGAATTGGTTGGGAGAATTGTCAAAAATGCTCAATATAAATTTTGGAACTTGCATACTGAGCTGCAGACACGGGCACCTAGTCTAGGGAAAGGGTGTCTGGGCACTAGATACCTTTTATAGGTGCATGTGACTACATAGAGAGTTGAAATTTGAATCTTCTTGTGTCACACCAATTTTGCTAACCTTCGTTGTTTTTGCCTATATGTCATTAAAAGATCGCCGAGTTTCCTATAACTCCGCAAAAACATGATATCCTGCAAAACCCCTAAACACATCGATCCTAAAAATAAATATGAAAATGGGGAGTCGACTAACCTCGACGCTACCCGATAAAGTGAACTTATGACCAAGCGTTGCACTACATCTCAGACTCCATGTAGTTTTATGTGATTGTGTGTGAAACTATGTCCTTAGGTTGCCCTCACATCGATGATGCCAAGATAGTGGGCTATAGCTAGATAGAATGTAAATGTGTGGTTGGAATTCAAAATGTCCCCATCTTATGTAGTGTATCCAGAGTAAATAATCCCAAAAATGTAGTCCATTTGATAGTTTTTAGATATGATTTCCCTTTATAATTACGCGCCCTTATAATGGTATGTATGATCTGTATATATAGGGATCTCTTGCTTGAATTTTGACACTAGTGACATGAAAAGCCAACTAGGACCTCAGGATATGGGTAATAAAACTAAAAAATGCCAACCAAAAATGTCAAAAAAAGGAACAATAATAAAGATGACAAGAGTTCCCAGGGTGAACAGGTGTGTTTGGGTGTTAATGTCCAGACTGGGCACTAGTGTCTTGGGATGGCTGATGAAAAATGAAAAATACTTGACAGACAGGATCCTCGTGACTGACCAAAACTAGTTACAGAAGTGACAAATGTGAAAGAGAAAGATAATAGAAATAATCAAAGAAAGTGGATGGACTAGGAAGTGTGTCACCAGTGAATACTTTTCTTACTTAAGATCCATACATATAACAACATACTTGGTAGTATAGTAAAATAGTAATATGTGTGTGATTTTGTGTCTACAAATGAAATCAATGTGATGACTTCGATACCCTTTCCAAATTTTCTCTTCCTAATCAATAATCAACTCCAATAGTTTTACAAATGGTTGACCAATCTATTTTCAAACCCAAAGGGATCATAGAGGATGTGACCATCACAATTGAAGCATGGGATTATTCGGTATATTTTATGGTTATTAAAATAAAGAATAAGAAAATGTATATCCCCTAATTCTAGGATGCCCTTGGTTAGCCATTATTGTAGCTCTTATTGATTGTAGAATAGGAAACATGATAATTACAAATGGACATGATTTAAAGAAACTATCTATAATCTAGTTAGCAAATCATTTTGCCACTAAAGATAAAAATGGTGGAAGGATGATTCAGAGGAAGCGAGAGGATGTTGTTTCCTCATTATCCATGGTTATAATTCAATAACACTCAAAACATATCCAAAATTGGGATCCTTCTAAACTGTAGTCATAACCATTGGAGATAAAGGAAGATATGATAGATGAAAACATGCAACCAATAATTTTTCCTTTCTCTCAAACATAGATCTAACTGAGTGTATCTTCCACAACATCACTGATTTCCACAAATTTCTTCCCCATAAGTTCCCATTGAATTCATTACTGAGATAATACCCAGTGGTAAATTCTCTCTACCCAAACACAAAACAACTACCTATTTTTCCAGGAAAAACATTGGCGAGAGAATAGTTGGTGGAGTAGTTAAGAGAATAATACCCTATTCAAGATTATATGATCTCATCCTCAATATTTTCTTAGGAATATAGTGACATGAATGGTATTCATCCTAGTATTTTTACACATCATATTTATTAAAATGATTCCATAGCAATCAGGGAAGTCACAAAGGGGATAAACCCTTCCTTAAGAGATATTGTAAAAAATGAGATTGAGAAACTTCTTCATGTAGGATTTAGATATCTAATTTTAAACAACTATTGGGTCTCCCAATTAGTTATACTTGCTATAATAATGGTAAGACACATCAAGACTATTTACCATTACCTTTTATTGACCAATTTTTGGATAATTTATCTAAAAAAGGTATTTTTAAATCATGGTGGTACCAGAAGACTAAGACAATACTACCTTCACCTACCCATGGGGAAATTTTCTTATAAATTCCTAACTTTTGGATTATGTAATGCTCCTAACACTTTTCAGAGAGTTGTGTGAGCAATTTTTTCTGATCTCACTCATGATTCTGTGGAGATTTATATGGATGATTTTATATTTTATGGGGAAAAATTCCAAGAGGAAATATATAATTTGGACAAAGTACTCTCTAGGTGTGAGAAACATCAGTTATCTTTAAACCATGAGAAATTTATGTTCATGATGAAGCAAGGGATAGTATTAGGCCACCATGTTTTAGTTGAGGGAATTAAGGTAGATCTAGATAAGGTTAGTATCATTGTGTAACTTCCATCCCCTAAGAATCAAACTGAAGTAAGAATATTTCTAGGACATGCGGGTTATTATAGAAGATTCATTTTAGATTTCAAGTAAAATAACTTCTCTCATTTTCCCTTCTAACAAAATATTTTGAATTTTAATGGACATAAGCATGTCAAAAATCTTTTGACATCATCAAGGACAAGCTAAAAATACTACAATTTTAAGAGGTCCAAATTGGAATCTTCCTTTTCACATTCAAACTGATGCTTCCAATGAGGTAGTAGGGGATGTGTTAGGATAACAAGAGAAAGGAGAGAAAATGTATGTCATATATTACATTAGTAAAAACCTCTCCCATATTGAAAAAACCATACTACCACAAAGAAATATTTTCTTGCATTTTTTATGTAATTAACAAGTTTCATCATTACATTACAAGTTATGAAGTAATTGTTCATATAGATCATTCTACCATTAAATATTTAATGAATAAACCTTTGGTACATGGCATAATTATTAGGTGTCTTTGTTATTTCAAGAATTCAACATAAATATTATTGATAAACTAGGAGATTCAAATGTGGCATTTTATTTTCTCTCAAGGCTAATTATTTCAAGTTTAGAGGAGCAGGTCAATGATGATTTCCCATATGAAAATCTATTTGCAATTTGAATTGTTTCTCCTTGGTTTCAAGACATGGATAATTACTTAGCTACATGATGTTCTCATATTTCTTCACACATAAACAAAGAAAACAATTAATTAAACAAATTTTTATTTATACATGGTTTAATGGAATGCATTTCAAATGTGGACATGATCATGTATTACATAGATGTGTAGCTAAAGAAGAGATATTTAATATACTCATAGCATGCCATGATGAACCATTTGGGGGACACTATTTAGTCAAAATAATGATCCAAAATGTTCTAGGGTTTGGCTAATGATGCCCTTTTATACATAAAGGTGGAAAAACTTATCTATGGAAATTTGATAAATGTCAACATCCTGGGAAAACGAAAACTTACAACTAAGATGTCACTCTAACCTCAAGTAGTTCTAGAGCCATTTGAGAAGTGGGGATTGGATTTCATTAAAATAATTGAATCACCTTTTCAAGGGAAGGAGTACATCTTATTATGTACAGACTATGTTACAAAATGGGCCAAGGTACAAGCTCTCCAATATGCAAGGGATGAGAAGGTAGAAAACTTCTTGTATGAACACATTTTTCAGTGATTTGGAGCACCGAGATTGATTGTTTCAAATTACGTGACCTCAATTCATGTCAAGTGTAATCAATTATTTTGTGGAAACATATCAGTTAAGGCATAATAAATCATCTCCATACCACCCTCAATCCAATGGTCAAGTTGAAGTCACTAATAGGGAATTGGAGAACATTTTGACCAAAATAGTAGATCTCTCAAGGAAGAATTGGATTCAAAAGTTACCCGAGGTAGTATGGGCCTACAACACCACTTGGAAGACAACCACATGATTCACTCCATATGAGTTGGTCTATGGGAAGAAACCTATCTTCCCAAAGAATTTGAGGTTTATACCTTAAAAAAATATTGCATTGGTAATTGATTTGTCGGCTGACACAAGAAGCAAGAATTATTTAGTTAAATTAATTGGATGAGACGAGGTTATAATTATTACACCAAATGGAGATAATCAAACATTAGAGACAATTGTGGCATGACAACCATATCAAGAAAAGGAATTTTTAGAAAGGGGATTGGTCTCTACTATTTGATTCAAAGTACAAATACTTTAAGGGAAATTTGCAATCAAGATGGATGGGCTCATACTAGTTTGATGAGGTATTCAATAATGGAATGGTATAGCTCATCCCAATTGATGAAGAAGAAGGGTGATGATGGTTAAGTGTCAAAGTCTATGGTTATACAAAAATCGAGCATTAAAGGAAGAATTCAAAAAGATGCTACAAGATAATTCAACTCTGAATTACTTGGACAAGGTTGCCTTGTCCAAGTCAACTCAAGGCTAAATTAATCTCTAAATAAAAAGAATAAATGGAGGATGGCAAAAACCAAAAATGACGGCCATATTCCTATGGAGGAGGGTTTGAAATTAAAAATGGTGACCATTCCTTTATGAAAAAAATTAATTATTTTTGAAAATAAAATGTGGGTGGCTAAAAAGTAGAAATGGAGGTCACCTAGGAATCATGCCATGAATAACATTATCAAGACAACATAGAGATAAAAATATAGTCCAAATAAGCGGTGTGACAAGTGATTATTAATGAGGTATGTGGCATTACTCTCTTTTAAATGTTAAAAAGGTTTAATTAAGTTACTCGTAAAAGCACAATAAAATGTCCCACTTTTTGGTATGTTTTGTACCATTATAAACATGAATTTTCAGTTTCATTGATTTTCTAAAGGTGATAGCCATAAAACCGTACATATTCATGAAATTCCACAAACTAACAAAATGTTGTATTTAGAGTGTAGAATACATGTAATTTTTTTTTTTGAATTTAAAAAAATGGTCTTTTTCTTAATTTTATTCATACGTTGTTTCTTATGTTATAAAAGAGGAATGACTGTCCCCTGGGTGGTTTTTGAATGAAAATTTAGTTTTTCACCATGAAATTTTAGAAATATGTTCAAGATTTGAATTTTGAGGTGGCGTCAAATTTTCGTATTTTTGGACTTATATTTTTTTAATTAATTATTTAGTAAAAATATTTTCAAATAAATTCTGTACAAATGTTTATGCCAATAACTTTTAAGATTTATATCAAAATTGAATTTTTTTTTCACAGGTAAGAAGAAGAATTCAATAAATAGTAATTTTAATTTTTTCAAATTTTTTGATATTTTTGCTATTTTTCAAATTGGGTTGATTGTGTACGATCGATTGTCCTAAAATACCATATGTTAGCAAAATATAAAAAATAAATAGTAAAACATATTTTTAAAAAATGAAAATTATATTTTTAGAAAGCTAATAAAATTTTGTATTTTGTGTTAAAATTTTGTAATTTTATTCATTCGTTAACCCTAATTACGTGGCACCTAAGTGGCACATTTTGGCATAAAATTATCCTCCAAATGGATTTGGCGCCAAAATGTGCCACATAGGTGCCACATAGGGGGTTCGCGTGAAGGGGGTTCGCGTGAACCCCCCTTCGCCCAAACCCCCTAAACCCTAAATCCGTTGCCCAAAACTATATAAATATCTATATATAACTCTTTGCCGCCAAAATTATTTAAATTCGAGGGGTTCGCGCGAAGAGGTGTTCATGCGAACCCCCATTCGCGCGAACTAGTTTCTCCATCCTACGTGGCAGTTCAGGCGAAGGGGGTTCATGCAAAAGGGGTGTTCGCACGAACACCCTCGATTTCCGATCCCGCCCAACTCTTTACTCACGTTTTTGGGACATGAAGTGGGACACAACATTGTGCTTTGATGTAATAATGATCCCTCACTTCCTATGTTCCCTCACACATTCCACATCCTAATTAATCTCTCGCACACTCCTAATTAATCACTCACTTGTTCCCAATTATTTTCCAAACCCCCTTCATTTCATCAAATTAGTTAATTTTATCCAATTCAAAATCATTTCTGCATAGAACCGTTTTTACTCCTGTGTTTTCCCCATTGTCACACTTTCACCATTGTTGTGTCACTCCTGCACTATCACTATTATCATTCTTGCACTCTAGTATTTTCTATTCCTACACCACTACGAGTTATTTTTTCGTACTAAAATGGGCATTACACTTCACCACAAACCTTCAAGCCCAATCGAAATGCTATCGACAAAAAATAAATGGCGCTTTTGAGAAAATAGGATGGATGGATTTTATGCTTTCATATGAAGAGTCCAACCCAAGGATGACAGAAGAATTTGCATAAAACCTTGTGGAGGGATACTCAAGAGTAAAAATTACAACAATAATATTTATTTCCTCCATTATTAGTCAATTTTTGGTATTCCAAAGGATGAGAAATTGGTAAATTTTAGGACTCCTTACTCTAAAATCATTAAAAGGTTTGTTGTGGGGAAGAAATAAAAATTAGAGTTAGTTTTTGATAACAAAGGAAAGCCAATGGAATTAAATGGAGCACATTCCTGAGGCATGGGTAGATGTGGAAAAATGGGTAATAAAATATTTTATTTGTGAAGGCCAATATGAGGTTATCCTTGGCCCAATCTTGAGAATTCTCATCCACCTATGCCATGGAAAATCCAAAGAACAAAAAAATTAATCTCTTAGAGTTCTTGTTTTATTTTGTTTCCTTTTCCACCAAAAATTCTAATGGGGTTCCCCATATCTAAAGTTCCAAGGGCTCATTCACCTTATTTGTATTAATTACTTCATCAATAACCATAATGGGCTCAAGAAGTGGACTAGAATTTAAAAATAAATATTCCCTTGAACCTATTATAGTTCTAGAAACAAAGCCCTCTATCCCAACTAAACCAAAGAAAAGGTTTAGGTCATTTGGACCAACCCAGACTATTTAGGAACACCAAACTGAAAATTTCCCTCACAGGAGAAACAAGAGGTAGTAGATATAATGTAAACCTTAAACCAAACACCCCATGCTTCTCCATATGCATTTACATCCCCACATACCATGTTTTTAAGAAGACATTGTGCACACAACAACCATTATTGAAGAGTCCCTCCTACTTGAAAAAGGAAAGGTACATATTCTTAAAGGTTAGCCTAGATCACTTATAGAGACCGAAACCTTTATCCCTCGGGTGTTAGCCATTTCTAAATTGATGTATGAGCTACATTAAGCTTAAAAATGATTTACCAATTACATCTCGTCCTACAAGAAAATATGCAAGTGTATTAGGTAGTTTCGATTAGTGTTATCAAATGCAGAAAGTACCTAAAAATAAAAATGAATAAGGTTTATCGATACTTGCACTAATAATCACAATTTTGGGATGATTCATCAGGGACAATGTAAAAGTGCTCCTCCTTTTACCGAGTGAAGAGACCTACAAGAAAATACAGCTAAACAAAAGATATTAGATAGATAAGATAATGAGTTTCTCGGTAAAAAGGCCGATCCTAGGAATCCAAAGGGACTTCCTTGAAGGGTGTCAACTCGTTGATATAATTAAGTTGATTTGATAAATATAATATAGATGATAAAATACAATACAACTATAATTCAAGATGGATAGGAAGGTCATGTTCATCTTCGTAAGTTGCCTAGGCTAAGGTTATGGCTAGCTCAAAGTATTCAAAGTAATTGTACCAATACTCCTCGCCTTTCTTCTCGTATTTCGTTATGGATCTTGACTTGTGCTTCAATTTCCTAAAAAAATTGTGTAAATGCAATGGTGCATAAGGTGAGATCATGGAGGATGTTGAATTTATCCCACATGAACACTTGTTGGATGATCGGAAGTTTGTAAAAAATGGTAATGGGATGAGATGTAACATGAACAATCATCTATAACAAATACATGCTTGCAAATAAATAATTAAACTGAAATAAATTTAATAAAAGTGCTAAATATGACAATAAATGATAAATGATTACAATTTTACAGGATCTTCAAAGATCTAAAAGGATTATGGGCGATTAAACAAATGACTAGTGATTAGGAAAATCATTAATGATCCCTATAAAAAGTTAATAATTTTTATAATCGAGATATTTAACAAAGACATATCTTATAAATGATTGATTTGTATTTTTATTCGATACATAAATAGAATGAAAACAAAAGGACTGATAAAATTTCTTACTTTTAACATGATAACAAAGAGAGAAGACTTGTAGGTGGTTAAGGGAGGTATGTGAGAGATTTGATATCTTGAAAAGAGTGTTGAGGACGTCCGGAGGTCAGGTGATAATTTTTATTTGATCTCGAATGCAACAAGGATTTTCTACAACCTTTATGGATCCCTAAAAGAATATGTTTGGGCTTCTAATTATAATCACCGGAGATTGGTTAGGATTTTCAAAGATTTGGGGTTTTTAGGAAAAGTAGCTTGGAAGTGGTTGTAACCACCTCCAAGTTGGGCTTACATGGGTGGGGATTTGAGGTGGAGAGGTTAGGTATGTTAATAGGTTAGGGGAAGGGATAAAATGGGTTTATATGGATGGTAGATGGTTAGGGATGTTCAAGTGAGGTTGGACTAAGTTTATGGGGGTAAAAGTACAATTTTACAGGGATGAGGGTAGTGAATTAGGTAATGATTTTAATGATATTTCAAATGATTAATTGTGTGTGTACATGGTGTAGGTGGGTTACCTAAGGTGATGAAAACTCAATGTCTACATTTTCCCCTTTTTGTTAAGTGGTTTGTAATGGAAAAATTGTTGGACAAAAACAAGTGAGATGGTTTGATTTGTGTTTGGATAGGTGGTCCCCCCTCAAACTGGGGTGATTGTGATAGAGTGCAATAATCACCAGTTTGAAATATTTTGTTTAATGAGATAGATTTATATGACATTTGTGTTTCTCTTTGAGCTTCCCCAATACTATGCGTGAAAAAATATTACCTCAATGGTGGATTTACGCTACCATGGAGTCAAATGATGGGGAACCAAAGGGTTCGTAACCCATGGATGTATGACTCACAAAAAGAAAGGGTGGAAGAGATTATCCAAATTGGGTATGTTATCCACAATGATGTTGCCACAAAGGTGGTATTTTAAAACAAAGAAATAAAGTGATAGGGTAACCAACGGGTTTTTTCCTATATACGTTTGACTTATCATTGTTAAGACTACAAAACGTTGACGTGGATTTTGGTAAGGGCATGCTTTAACTGATTGGGTTGTGAAATTGAGACAGACTTTGATTGATTATTTTGTGTTGATTTTACAAGGGGCCTGGAACCCTAAAAAGGAGGTAAATAAAATAAAATGTATAGATGAGGCTCATTTGAAGCCCTTTATGATGATGTTGTATAGATGTATGAGGCATGTGGGAGCCTCGACTTAGTATATATGTATGATGTGATTTTGTCATTTGATTTATATGTTGATGATTTGATTTCTTGTCAATGTTACTTGTGATTTTATGTTTATTGTATGATGATGTTGATGTGAGAATATTAATATGATGTTTTATGTTAATATGATAGTGATTATTTGCAATGGGATGATTATAGATATGTTTAATAGTGATTTGATGATGGTAAATGCTTTGCGAGAAATGGTGATCCTAATATACATTTCAAAATGTAACTTAATTGTGGTTAAGAATAAATGTGGAATGTTTTTTTAACTGGATTTGATGCATATATGACATGATGGTAAAATGTATAATGATGACAATGCACTTTGTGGCCTTGTAACAAAAGTTAACACATAACTAACAATAAGTAGTCACATGTAGGATCTTAGATATAGATGGAAGTGAATTTGTATACCTTCCTAAAACATGGGAAGGGTTGACATATGTATTTTTATGGGAGAGTAGGTTCTCCTTTTGATGGCTTCGTAGGCTCATGCCCCAACTATATTTTATTAATGCAAACTGATCAATGCAAGAAGTTTGTTTTTGATGTGAAAGTAGATTGATATGGGAACCTTTCCTAGGATGTTTTTGATATTTTGATTTTTTGAAGGTTGATCGATGCATGAAGCATTTTTATAATGACATGGGTATCCATCCTTTGAGGGAGTGGTATGCATTTTTTATTTATTTTTATTTTGATCACTCATCCTTCAGGGGATTGGTCTAAATTATGATAGGCAATTTTTCTTCAAGGGATCAATAAATTTTTGATAATATGATTAATAGTTATCCTTTGAGGGATCAGTATATATTATGTTCATCCATATATATTCTTGAATTTTTATTTTTATAATGAGAAAAGGCCTAATAGATCATTTTGAGGATGGGAAAATATGTGTGTATAGAATACACATGTGTACCCTTATCATGTTTTTAGTCGGTGGACAAAATATAGATGAATGTAATGATCGTGGGGTTCCTTCTAATGAGGAACTTGTCCATGTGAAAGATGTGATGAACAAAGTTGTGGTGTTCATCTTTAAGGTTTTAATTGTAAGGTAGTGATGGTAGACCACATGCTTCCAAATCATTATGATGGTGAATGATAGGCTAGTGATGGAATAAGATATTTGATGTGACTAATGTCATGATGGTAGATGTGTTAATAGTAGAAAGTCTGCAAGTGCAAGGCATTCAAAGGTTCCTTTTCATGTGTACCATTAAGGAAGGCTAGGAAATAAGCTCCCAACCCATATTTGTGAGTGATGACACATGGACCGATCTAGCTATGGGAAAAATTCCCATGTTTACTCATTTCCATAGTAGTGACATTTTGATTTTCTTTTAGAATAAGACCACCAATATTGAAGTCACGTTCTTTGACATGTTTTTATACACACATTTGATGTGCTCTTGATAGACATGATGGTGTTCGAAGGGTTTTATATGACATTCATCCAATAATTCAAGTTGTCTTAGATATTATTGATAATAATCCTCATCAGAGATTAAGTCTCTAAGGGATACATGTAGTGACAGGATTTGAACTTCAAGGGATGAGACTGTAGTCTTATTATTTCACCTAACTTATATGTGCACTAACACCTCATTTAGACAGATCTGAATGCTCACCCGAAGCATGCAAAGCTACTAGGTCCCTCCTTTGTGTTTCTTTTCAAGATGTTAGCATGCATATACATGATGATAGATAACCAAGTGTGCATTCATTCATAAGAGCTCATTGCATACATTCAATTGGAAATACATGTAATAAGGAAACATATAGATCAGATAACAATTAATATCATATACACCATGAAATCACCATATTTAGACACATCAATTACCATAATCCATCCTCCATAATCCATTATAACAAATTATTACATAACATAAGTTGAATACATCATCATAACAAGGCATTGGAACATGCACATTATCAAACCCTAAGCCATAAATATTCTCTCAAAATAATAGACATATATATAAGGTTGGGAAATTTCCCTTCACCACCTATACACTCTCAAAATAGAATGCATGCTCATAATAACCATGTGTACACTACATGTGTCCTAATAATAGACATTCCTATAAATAAGACTTACTTTTATCCTATTAATGGCTTGACCCATGCATGACCTTTCATATTTACTTTTCATGTTCTTTACCCAAAAATAGCTCTTGGTTGGTCCTCAAGTCATCCTTCTTTTCTCCTTTGTGTGATCTGCACTCCAATGTACTTTTTACAATTTTTAGCCCATAACTACAAAATCAGCTAAGTCTTACGTCATACCTTCTTGGGTGTGCACCACCTCAACTACATTGTCATTCACTTACATGCACCCCCTCGCATGCCCCATTCATCCATGTACTTTCCATACTTAGCATTTTTATCACCCAACATTACCCCACACTAATTACATTGTCATCCTCGGCAATGGGGCTGCTCAACTTATCTCTCCAAATAATAAAAGATGAAAGAACAACTATACAAGAATTAAAAAATTAATTACATGGAAGAATTCCTAGCACATCTAGCTCCTCACTGGTTATAGAAGTTTAGGGTACTCCTTATTTATTTCAATCTCCAATTCATTCCACTCTCCCAACCCCTTCTTCACTTTATCTAGGACTACACCAATTATTTCATCCATCTCCTCTAGAGTCATGTCCTGACCCTTTTGCTTTAGTTCCCACGTTACCCCAATCGGGATTGATACCATACCTTCCATAAAATCCATTCCTTGTGCCACTAATGCCCCTAGATCCTTTATTATCACATCGTTCGGAACACTGGTGGCCTTAAGCACATTGCGCTTCTTCGCAACTGCAGCCAACTTTTCTTCTCTCCCGTGGATTCATCCCTCTTAACTACTACGACCTCATTTTCCTCCTATATTGTGTATTATTTAAGGATTCTCTTTGGATTCTCATAGTTTTTAGCACCCATTCTACCTTCTTTAGTTCATCTTTCAATGTTTGGAGCATGACATCATACTCTGCAATCAGACGCGCAATCATTCTTTTTTATTCTTCTCTTGCTCAACCTAATATATATCTATTTCTCCTCTTTTGCGGATGGCATCTCCTTAAGAAGTAGGTGTATGTAATCATTTTTATGTTGTGGAGCATTTTTTCATGTGTGGAAGTGTTGAAGATTGTACACTAAAATTATTGTACACTCTCCATAGTTTTGTTCTCGAAAAACATGCTTGATATCTCTGGAAACGTGCTCTTCTCATATGGTCAAGATTTTTGACCCATAGGTTTATGGGGTAGTTTTGGTCCATGGTTTTGATACCCACGGTATTATAAAACTAATTAAGCAGTTGATGGACTTTTTATAGGTGAGACATATTTATTGTAGATGTGTGTGAATTTGGGTGTGACTTTAGGAGAGTTTTTTAGCACAACTCCAAACATATCTAGGTATCATATTAAGAGAGAGGTGGATTGTAATAAAATCGAGAAAGTGATTCTTGGTGGACATAGCCCAAATTGGGTGAACGACATTAAATATTATCTCTATATTTTGTTCTTTTATTTTATGCACTTTTACTTCAGATCTCTAATATTTTATGCATTTTAGTTTCTACTATTGTGATTACGTGTGGGATTATTACGCATATTTTATCCCTTATTTCATAATAGTAGGTGTATGCAATATTTCGAAAATGCAAGGTTGATGGGTAGGTCTTCTATGTTTGTTCATGGAATTTTGGATGTGCTCTAAATCTTCACCCCAGGTCTTAGTAGAAAAATCTAGAATCTCCTTCTTTTGTTTCTCAACCCTTCGCACACCTCAATAAGTTTCTAAATTTCCTCGCCTTACTCTTATTATCTTCTAGCAACAACATCCCGAGCATGGCTTCCTTATCTAAGTTCATGTGTGTCACCTCTATCACCATCTTCGTTAAGGTATTATAAGCCTATTCATCCGAAAACTTAGTTGGCTTGATTGTCATATGTGTCTATGGGGGTGTTTTATTCATCTTTCTCTTGATGCATGCTTCCCCTTTAATATCAAACTCAGGTTTATCCATGTGTGTTTTTATACTTCAAGAAAGTTACTTCCTACTCGTGCATATTTTCACCCTGGATCTATCAACCACAAGCCATATAATTGCTCATGAGTAAGGGTGCTTTGAAAGATTATATTAAGAGAGAGTGGCTTGTAATAAAATATGAGAAAGTGATTCTTGGTGGACATAGCCCAAATTGGGTGAAAGAAATTAAATACTATCTCTATATTGTGTTCTTTTATTTTCTGCACTTTTATTTCAAATCTATAATATTTTCTACATATTAGTTTCTACTATTGTGATTCTATGTGGGATTGTTCTGCATATTTTATCCCTTATTTCCTAATAGTAGGTGTATGCATATTACGAGAAAATGTAAGATTAATGGGTAGGTCTTTTGTGTTTTTTCATGGAATTCTCGATGCGCCTCTAAAGCTTCACCCCCAATCTTAGTAGCAAAATCTAGAATCTCCTTTTTTTTCTTAGCCCTTCTGCGCACCTCGGTAAGTTACTAAATTTTTCTTTCCTTGCTCTTATTATCTTCTAGTAACATCCTGAGCATGGATGCATTATCCAAGTTCATGTGTGTCACCTCTATCACCATCTTCATTAAGGTATTATTAGCCTATTCATCCGAATACTCGGTTGGCTTGATTTTCATATGTTTCTATGGGGGTGTTTTCTTCATCTTTCTTTTGATGCATATTTCCTCTTTAATGTTAAACTTAGGTTTATCCATGTGTGTTTGTATACTTTAAAAAATTTACTTCCTAGTGCTCATATTTTCACCCCTGGGATCTATCAACCCCAAGCCGTATAAATTCTCATGAGTAAGGGTGCTCTGAAACCTTATATTAAGAGAGAGGTGGCTTGTAATAAAATATGAGAAAGTGATTCTTAGTGGACGTAGCCCAAAGTGGGTGAATGACATTAAATACTATCTCTATATTGTGTTCTTTTATTTTCTACACTTTTATTTCAGATCTCTAATGTTTTTTGCATGTTAGTTTCTACTATTGGGGTTCTGTGCGGGATTTTTATACATATTTTATCCCTTATTTCTTAACAGTAGGTGTATGCAATATTGCAGAAAATGTAAGGTTCATGGGTAGGTCTTCTATGTTTTTTCATGGAATTCTGGATGTGCCTCTAAATCTTCACCCCCATTGCGGCGAGAAAAATCTAGAATCTCCTTCTTCTATTTCTCATCCCTTATGTGAACCTCAATAAGTTACTAAATTTTCCTCGCCTTGCTCTTATTATCTTCTAGCAATGTCCCGAGCGCGGCCTCCTTATCCAAGTTCTTGTGTGTGCCACCTCTGTTGCCATCTTATTTAAGGTATTTTTAGCCTATTCATCTAAAAACTTGGTTATGTTGATTGTCATATGTTTCTATGGGGGTGTTTTCTTCATATTTCTCTTGATTCATACTTCCTCTTTAATTTTAAACTCAGTTTATCCATGTTCATTTTTATACTTCAAGAAAGTTACTTCTTATTGGGCATATTTTCACCCCCAGGATCTATCAACTCCCAATCGTATAACTACTCATGAGTAAGGGTGCTCTAAAATCTTACATGAATAATATTTGAAGGGTCATCCACATACCCCAAGTTTGGAATCTTTAAAATTTCTTCCCCCCTTTTCCTCTCAGACTACTTACCCTTGGTAATATGTGTCTCTACACCTAGAATTGGACCTTCACCAGATCGTCCCCATGCTCGTCTGATGTCTCACCATCATTCTTCTCCTTTTCCTCGTCTTCTCTGGGGAGGGATTTATTCTTCGTGCTCATCATGGGCCTCTATGTCTCACTAAGTTTCCTCTTCTCTAGGATCCTATCCTCCTTCCACATCAATAACTAGAAATGAATCTGAATTGTGCACATATTATTCGCCAACTCTTCTTCCTCACTATCACCCTTAAGCACATACTTTTTCCTTCTTTTATTCTTCTTCTTTGGGCTTAGTTTGATATAAGATAGTCTTGACAACCTCCTCAATGTATCGGAGGGCCCACCGCCGATATTATGTGTCTTGGGTTTTCTTCTAAGCTTCCTCCCGTAGCCATGGTATATTTCTTGACCTCGAGGTCAATTCTTACCTCTTCCTCTTTCTTCCTTGGAGGGGTATCATTGTGTGGCCTCTTTGTATCTTTAGTTGGTTGTTTTCTTCTCATCATGGTCTAGCTCGCCAAAATCCTCCATCTCCTCCTCCTCATCCTTAATTTTTCCTCCTCTATTTTGGGAGGAGTAGGATCACACTCCTTCTTGGTAAAAATTGTATGATTTCCCTTTCGTAGCTCCAGGGAGATTGAACTCATTTTCAATATACTTCCCATTAACCAATTTAGGATTAAGGTTCATGTATACCTTAGCCACACCCACTTTTCTAATTTACAAATTCATAGAATTAATGATGATATCATTTTATATCATAGTCTCAATGTAGGAAGACTTACTTGGATAAACATAAGTCTTGCAAAGTGTATGGTAATCATAATCAGCCTTATCATTAAATCCGAGCCTTCGTGCATCTTAGAATTTGTTCACTGAAGCTTGAAAATAGCATGTTGTAATACATATGGGAGCTTACACTAAGTGATCCACTTACCAATCTTCATTTAGAACCTGCCAATGTTGTCTTGCTCATAGACTACAAACTCTGTCTCCCATTGACCATTACAAGAAACTCTTTTGGTATGCATCATTCATGTTTAAAGGCCTTGCACATTTTCTTGTACCACATATCTATCCTAATATTGTAGGCACTAGTCATGGCTCCATCATATGTATATTTCTCAAACCTTTTGGTCACAGACTTATTTTCTAGTTGGTATTGCCACATCTTTTCCTTGGGACCATCAGTACCCCAATCTCTTAAAACAAAATTGATGAAGGATCATGCCCTACCTAGTCATGTCACCCCTATACACCTCCTTAATAATGCATTCTTCTATGAATGCATAGCGTCTGCAAACAATTTGCTTCACCATATTCTTTAAGATATGGAGCCATTTCTTATTCACCTGGATCCATCTCTCCCGACCATTGAGCTTTGTTAGTAGGTGTGTTGAAATCTTTAAAAAAGTTCAGCTACCTTAGATATGTTCATCGCACACCCTTCTTTCTGATAAGCCATCTCCACACAAGTGGCTTCCACACCCACTTCATCAATAATATCACTTATGTTTATCAAAGAACACTTGAAAAAGAAAGCACACAAGAAGTCCGCATGGGAAAACAAGTCATACATAGAGGCGTGAATGGATAGGAAGAATGCACACACGGAACAAAAGTTCAATTTTCGGGACTTAGCCATTTTCACTCATAAGGTCTATTTTTAGAAATGGCATGCAAAGCACAAAAATGAGGCAAAGACATGCACTCCATGCATTAGATATTTTGGAGGATTGGATACGAAGCACTTTGCATAGACACAAGCTGAAAATAGATCTGCTACTGTCAGTTAGCTAGTAGTAATCTATTGTTAGCACACTTGCATGTGTGGCTAGTTTTGTAAAGGCGTGTGGTTAAGAATAGCATGCAACCTATTATTGGAAAGGATAAGCGGTGAAGGGAAATTCCCCACCCTTATATATATGTAGTAGATTGTGTAATATAGAGAGAATAGAGGAGATCATGACAGAGAGGTGATGAGATTGAGACATACAGTGTTATGCTACTACGCGCATACTTTTGATATTGTAATGAAGCTTCTATAACTTAATGCATTGAATATAATGGAGGATATTGACTGAATCTAAGTATTAGTTCTATGAGTATCTAAATCTAGTATGCTTTTGATCTCATCATAGGCGATACTTAATTCTATTTTTTTCCTTGGATATATTTTTGGTATGCTTTATAGAATGATGTGTTAGTAATGGAACTATATATGTTAAAGTATTCATCATACTAACATCCTGTAATAGCAACCCTAAAGAGGGATCTGGTACCTTGCACACTTTGGGTGAGTGCTCAGTCTAGGATGAGTGATGTGCCAATGCGCATAGGGTTTTCATTGGGTTTGTATCATTGAATTCTAGGCTACATCATTGGTTATGTTTCCGAGACCTCTTTTTTAGTTATTTTCAGGATGGTTAGCAATGAAGACATACCGGTTGACCTTAGAAAGTATTGAATAATGGCTACGCAATCTGGAAGAATAATATGCATGGTGGTTCAACATTGGATTTGATTTTAATACACGCACTTGTGTAGAATCGAATATGTATGACAGCTTATATGAGATATTTTTGCTATATTTCCAGTAGAATTGTACAAGTGGTTGATTTCTTATGCATCTAAACAGAATTGGAGGTATCGCACACTTGTCTAGATGCATGAATAATTCTAGGCCCTTTATGATTCTGATCTGATCTTAACTTGAGCCATGGATACGTGGTTTTATGGTGTCTTGAACACTTATATCTTAGAATGCTCAATTTCCACTTATTCGTGTCTAAAGGTAGCTAAATTCCAGTTCTTCACGACATCCACAGGAGCTTACTTACAAGGAATTCCACCGGCAATCAAGATGCTTTGATAGTAAATTTGAACCTAAAGAGTAAACCGATGGCTAACTAAACCCCACCATGCGTGGGGCGGGACGATATCAGTGAAATATGGTGGAATTAGCAGCGAAAAAAGGCAAAGAGAAGAAATATGGCTTAAGTATAGTGAGGGGACATGAGAGGGAGATAGAGAAGTAGCATGATGTTGCGGTGCGAGATGGAGTTAAGGAGAGAGATGGCTCATGAAGGATTTTGTTCTCACATAGAAGATGTGGAACCAAGGCATCAAGAACTCCCCCATTTGGGAAAGCATGATAGGGAACCCTCCTCATCCTCATAAGGAATTGTGCTAGTAGAGATGACCTAGGCCACGAGCACACATCTGAATCCACCTGGTAACCTAGCCCTTGTGCTTGGTTTTCCAGTATTTAGTATGAAAAGTAATCAGCAGGAAAGTTTGGAAAGTAAGAGAGCAAGTACATTAATGGTAGGACAGGTTACTTCATTGCTATTTGGAGGTGTGTTTTCAGGTGCATTGTCCACATAGAAAATGAGCACACTTGAATTTTGGATTCACTTACGGAACTATAACTACTTCATAGGCTGTATGGGTTCAAGTATAGTACTAATTTTGGATCACGGGGAGTACATCTATAAGACCTATTCCAGCTACAGGTTTGGGATCAGGAGGCATGGGAAGTTCTAGTTCAGGTGGATCTGGAGGTTCTAGAGGTAGGGGAAACACTAGAGGTTTTGGATCAGGTGGGCAAGGTCCACCCCAACCCTAGAATATTTATATGGAAATGTCTCTATGTCTTCTAGAGTATATGGGCATAGAAGATGTTGTTGAACATGTGCATATGTGTGAGATAGTGTGGCACATGAAGGAATCACAAATTACGAGCATAGGGCAATCTAATTTTCTACTACGTTATAAGGTCACACACACAGTTGTTATAGGAAGTTTGACCTTGATCAGACTTGCGTAGATTATATAGCTTTAAAGGATGCATTCCTTAAAGAGTTCCATATCCCTGAGTTTGATCAGAAGAGTATAAGTGTGCTCAAGGATATTAAGCAAGGCACTACTAAAAGTGTTAGAGAGTATGATGCACAGTTTAAAATTTTGTTATCAAAGCTTTCTTATGACATACACGCAAGCCAACATGCATAATGGTTTTTTGGGGGATTAATTACACCATTTAGGAGGGTGTTGTCACATAAGACATATATTGATCCATGTGAGGCATTGGAAGCAACCTTACGTGCTGAGGTAGTTGGGAGTATTGACACTGGCATTAGCCCATTCTTAGAGGCATAGATTGCAGCTATGGCAAAACAACTAGAGAAATTATCAGCAAATTCATCCCATGAAACATGCTCAGGAATTTAGTGTACAGATTGTGAAGTAGAGGGTCACACAAAGGATAGTTTTCCTCGCAGAACAATACGAGTCATTGCTGATAGATTGTGAGATATGCCATTTAAACCATGATGTTAGCCATTGCCCATTATTGCAACCAGTAATAAGGAAGAACGTCTCAAGCTACTGTAAAATCTACAGGTCCACAACACATGAAATGGAGGACTGCTAGCTGATTGGACAGATCCATGATGCTATTGATATTAGTGTATGGTATACATGAGTTTTAGATAACTCTAAGGGAAAGAATGAGCATCAAGACTGGGAGCAAAATCAGGCGCGTTATAATCAGAATGATGAGCATTTTGAAGGCAGTCATGGCAGAGGTCAAGGATATCATGCTTTGGATTTGGAGGATGAGGCTGTGGTGGTCGAAGAAGTGAGTTTCCTTGCAAAACATGTTATACATGTGGATCTCCTGACCAATATAGGTACGAGTGACCTTAGAATATTGCATGCTCTTTACTGCATGAAGAACCATAGCTATGAATAATTCCTGAAATTATATGAGCACTTGAGTAAGTAACATAAATAAGAAAACAAAGTCGTCGGGATGGTTAGGATACAACGACCGTGGAAAATCAATAGATGCCCAAGATGGGAGTAGAATCCAAGGCACTACAAATGAAGATCATGACTCATGTTGAGCCAAAGCACATGCCACGAGAGCATTACAAAGAGAAACCTACCATCACTAAGGATGACGTTCTTCATGCACGGTACCCAGATCCTACCTATCAGAAGGAGGTTTATCATGATACCATGGAAGTGCTAAGGAATCTTCAGGGTGAGATATAGTATTTAAAGGAGAAGAAGAAAGCATCAGAGATGGTCCAAACTAATATAGATGATTTGAGAGAATTGTGCAAAATGCTTTGCACCAGGAGAACATCATTCCACTATTAGGAATTTGGTTAAAAGGGAACACTCCACGTGCAAGTATTGAGACTGGATGGTAGATCCTACATGTAAATCTCCCTCCTCATAGCCTAGATTATGACAAGGAAATTACTCTAAATGCTGTTGTGGATGGGTGGTTGTTGAGTAATATACTGATTGATATAGGTATGGAAGTCAATGTTCTTACTTTGGATGCATGGGTATAAATGGGGAGACCCCCATTACAGCCATCCTCAAATGTATTATTCATGGCTAATCAGACTAAGGCCACTCCTATAGGATTTTTAAAATATGCATCCATTACCATACAAGGAGCAAAGTTCATTGGAGACTTTGAAGTTTTAGCGTGACAAAATCAGATAGCTTCCCAACTTTATTTGGGTATCCTTTGTGTTATGTAAATAATGTTGATATCCAGTTCAACAAGGGCTATATCAGTTTCAAAAACAAGGAGGAACGGGTCATTATCCCTTTAACATATGGAAATTCCATGCCCTATGTTGAGCCCTTAAGTGAAGAAGGTCTAAATAGGATTTATGTATGCACCATCCGAGATCCAGAGATGATTGAACCAACCAAAGAAGGACTAATTCAGTGGGAGGATGCACAATCTATTAGTGATACTACAAGTTTTTCTTGTGATAATTGGGCTCACAACACTTATGAGTTGGTAGGGCATGAAGTAAAGAGCATATTCCCTCGAGGCACTAAACCGCATTATGTAAGGAGGATAGGTAACAACTTAGTACCTTGTTACACATGCAAAGGGGATCCCATGGTATTTATGCACGCCATGGAAGAAAAATGGATAGACCCACTTTGGAGAGGAGAAATATGCTAGCATATACGCTACGTGGGACAACATCCCATTGGTGGGTGGTCCATAAGGATAATCTTGTCAAATGGAATGAGATTGGGGTTGCTCTTGCTCTTGGGTTATTTAGGAATAATGCACCTACACAAATCAGAACTATCAAAGTGATCAACCTTTCAAAGACACAGTGTTTAGAAGTGTGAGATAATTTAGACGAAGGGCAGGAAGCTTTACCACTTTCACTATGGGTGCACCGGTTTTATTCCACTTTACAAGGTTGTGTGTGCTTGGTATGTATATGCAGAACTCCGTAGAGAAACTAGAAATTGGTAGAATTTAGTTGCAGGAATGGCACAGACATTTGAATTCTTCTCTTTAAAACCCCTGGTAGAAGAAGCATTGAAATTTATCAAGTGTTTAACTATGGGGGATAGTGCTAAGGCTAAAGAAATCCTCCAGGAATTATTAGATAAAGAGGACTTAGGAGTTTGTCCCGATAAAGAATCGAGGTCATGCAATATTACTTCAACACGTTTTCCTTGAGAAAGAGAAAGGAAAAATGGTCTACTTGGTAGATGATGAAGAAATAGATAATCTAGATGTAAACCATTCAACATGGAGGTGTGAGGTATTAGATAGTGTGGATAAGACCACACATGCCTATCATGAACCTATGAAGACAAAGTGAGTGAATATTGGAATAGATACTGAGCCTAAGGAAGCCATAATTAGGGATTATTGGTCAAACTCTAAAGTGGCAAAAATAATTGAGTTATTAAGGGACTACCAGAACCTAGTTCCTAGGGGGTACCATGAACTTAAAGGCATGCATGAGTCATTAGGGGAGATGAAGATAAAGTTTTAAGAGGGGGAGTGCCTAGTTAGAAAGAGGCCTTCTGAGAATGAACCCTAATCTGTGAGAAAAATTCAAAGAAGAGATTGATAACATGCTAAAATATGGAATTATCAAGCCCCTTGATGAGTTAGAATGGGTTGATCTAATGGTGATCACTATCATGAATGATGGATGAATTAGAATATGTGTGGACTACGGGGAGCTGAATGTTGCATGTGTAATGGATCCATTCCTATGCCATTTACTCGAGGAAATACTACGAGTTGGATGGCACAAAATATATTCTTTTACAGATGGGTTCTCTGGGTATCATCAGTTAAAATTACATAGGAGGATCATGAAAAGACTACATTTACTACTAACTGGGGTAGCTTCACCTATATTGTCATGCCTTTTGGTCGAAAAATGTGCCTACTTTTGTATTTTCGTGCATTGTCATCCAAGCATTCAAATAATTTATTCATAACTTCTTACAGGTATATTTAGATGATTAGACGGTGTATGGATTAGTTAACGACCACTGTGGTAATCTATGTTTAATGTTTGAACAGTGTAGACAGTTGAGTATCTCTTTGAACATCAAGAAGTGCATATTTACTACACCATTCGGATACTTTTAGGGAACATAATCTATAAGGAGGGTTTGTTGGTTGACCCAGCGAAGGTTATAGTTATTAAAGGCCTAGGGGAGCCTACCAATCAAAGTGAGGTGTGGGCATTTTTGGGACATACAACATATTACAGAAAATTTATCAAAGGATATGCTAAATTTGTTGCACCTTTAGAAGAGTTACTGAAAGGGAAAGGTACATTCTATTGGGGTGAATAGCAGCAACGCACATTCGAGACATTGAAGGAGAAACTTACTACCATGCCCATTCTGTGTTTTCCTTCATGGGAAAAACCATTCCATGTACATGTTGATGCCTCTGGCATGGCCATTAGCGTGGTGTTGGCTCAACCTGGAGAAGGTATTATAGATCATCCTATCTATTTTGCTAGTAGAAATTTGACTCCTGTAGAACAACATTACACAACTATAGAGTGCAAAGCTTTGTCCATGATCTATGTGTTGCATAAATTTCATCAATACCTACTAGCTACACCATTCATCTTTTATACAGATCACATGACATTGAAGTATTTGGTAAATAATCCTTTCTTACAAGGGCGCATATGTCGATGGGTGCTCCTATTTCAAGAGTTTGATTTCACAATTGTGGTAAAACCAGGGAAAAGTAATTCTGGACCAGACCATCTATCAAGAATATAGTCAGGAGAAGAATCACAAGAAATTGAGGATACCATGCTAGATGCACAATTATATAGGTTATAATGTGTGCCATCAGAACTTGAGGGCATTGATATATTTTCAGACACGGGGATGGCACCAGAAGGAATGAAATCCTTAGAGAAGAAATAAATTTCTATATGTGTTGCACCTTATATGTTAATTAGTGGTGACTTGTACAAAATGGGCCAGGATGAAATATTACATTGTTGTGTATTAGAACATGAGTGCACGGGAATTATGGAAGAAGCTCATGGTGGAATTGCAGGAGGCCACTATGTAGGTGATGCCACAATGTGCAAAATTATTCTTGTTGGATTATGGTGGGAGACCCTCTATAAAGATTGTAAGGAATTTTGTAAGGCATGTGATCATTGTCAACGTCTTGGAAGACCAGTCAGTGAGATGAAATGCCTCTTAGACCTATTACTAGCGCAAAACCATTTGAGAAATGGGCTATAGATTTTATGGGTCCAATTTCCCTAGCTACGCATTAATCGGATCATGTTATATTATAACTTGTATAGAATATCGACATGGTGGGCGGCGGCACCTACCAAGGACTGTACAGTGGCTACAACAACTCAATTTCTATGGGAACATATTATTATAAGGTATGGATGTCCTTTGATTTTGACCAATGATAGAGGCACACATTTTCTTAATGAGATAATTAGAATTTTATTGGATGAGTTCATGATTGCACACCATAATAATACACCCTATCATCCTCAGGAAAATGGGACTGTTGAGGCTTTCAACAAAATTTTGGGCCGGATATTAAAAAAAATATGTGATGTTGGAAGAAAGGATTAGGATGATAAAGTATCTCATAGTACTTTGGGCATATCAAACAACATATAAAAGGTTGAACAAATCCACACCATTTCAGTTAGTGTTTGGCATAGAAGCCATTCTTCCTATGGAGTTTATGTTACCTTCTTTGTGTATTACGCACACTAGAGGTCTAGCTGATGAAAAAGATTTAGAAGAACGGATTGAAAATATCATTCAACTAGATGAGCGATGAGCCATAGCACGTTGGAGTCAGAAGAAAGAAAAGGCCAAGTAGAAAGCATGGCATGACAGAAACATAAGGGATAAGAAATTTGAGATTGGACAAATGGTACTTCTTTATGACTCTAAGTTCTTACGCCATCCAAGAAAACTTAAGGTACATTGGTTAGGGCCATATGTTATCACTTACATCCTTGAAACAGTGTGCTTGCCAGTTAGAAGCACTTGATGGAACACAGCTGCCGGTTACTTCAATGGGAGTAGGCTGAAGCCCTACTATAAATAAGTCTTCTTGGTGTTTGTAATAAGGCAGTATTTCCATTTAGATTAGGTTTTCAATTTTGTATTTCCTTAATGTGTTTCCTTCTTTGTCACTATGCTTTTTCAATTTAGTTTGTGTTGTGAAATAAGCGCACTTGCGTGCATGAAGCTAATTACTACATGAAGCATGTTTATGCGTAGAGGACTACACATCCCTTTAGTGTGGGGTGGTTGTTGATATCTAGGTACAAGATTGTGGGAATTAAAAGATGAAAAGAATAAGCTACTACGGGTGTTCTTCAAATCAAAGGATTGCTTCTAAAAAGTGACCAAAGATGAAGATAAATGAAGAAACAATATAACGTGAGGTAAGCAGAGGCCATAACAACTACCAGTAGAAGGTGTAGTGATGAGGTACTTGGGTACATGGAAGCACATTGAAGAGAAGTCTATGACCAGAGGGTAGGAAGGCATGCTAGAAGGTTATAGCTGAGGCGCAAGGGTGTAACACATGGAAAGGATGGAATTGGTCAATTAATGAGAAGATATTTAGTAGGTGAAGGAGTAATGAATGCATCAAAAAATTTAAAATCTATATAAGGATGGGATGTGAGTTCATTTTTACCGTTGCAATTAAGAGTATTTGAAAATAATCCAAGTGCGAAGAGCCAAGTGATCATATTAAGGTGTGAGAGGTGTGTAACTAGTCGTGACAAAGAGATCTATGCGCAAAAAGAGCTTGTGTCCCCGGTGGTGAAGGGTTTGAGCGAAGTAAAATGATAGAGAGGAGCTAGGGCATGTGATTTCACCTAGGGCACACTGAATTGAGCTAGGGTTTTCTTGCACAATTTTAGAATTCAAGAAGGCAAGGATCTACAAAGGATTGCAAGGTAGAAATGGCACCCAAGAAAGTAGTTGCAACAGGAGTGAAGGGAAAGAAGAAGGTGGTAGAAGAAGAAGAAGAGATGGCTCCTGAAAGTAAATTTTCTGAGATGCAATATCTAGAAGGGGTTATCGTCAGCCAGGAGTGGGATTCTCACATAAGGAAAAGTAAGGTGAGTGAGTACAATCACCGTACCATAGAGAATAAGAAGGAGCTTGATGCGTTGTTGAACACAAAGACAAATAAACACACAATGGAAGACATGTCGGTGTATGATGATGCTTTGGTGAGAAGCTCTTGCAGAAGATAGGATTTTACCAACTATATGATCTCCCTTACTATGGGAAATATGAGCCTTTGTACTAATGGCTCATGAGCAGAGTGCATAAGGATTTTTTCTACTTTGCAGGTCACAGAGTCAAAATTTCAGCCGTACTCATCTCCATGGTAATGGGGTTGAAAGGCATAGGAGATGATTTGTGAGATGATATGATAGAAAAGACTGCAATATTAGAGACCAAAAAGGAGTTGGGGTACACAAAGGGTCCACGTGGTATGGACATCGACAAACTAAAGAAGTATCTAGTTGTGCAAGCGGCCGCACATCTTGTTACAAAGTTAAATGACCAGGAAAGGTGGTCACAAGTGAACACCATGTGGCTACACATTATCAAAAATATGTCTAAATGAGTAGTCTACAACATTTCACATTATATTGTAAAGATAATTGTTGAGGAAGTGCACGCAGGAGGAAAGATCAGCTTTGGGGTTATTCTGTTATCACTGGTGTTCATGGAGATCAAAGTACATGATGGACCAAATTAGTAGGTATGGGAGTATCCAATGGAACACAAGTCACCTATAGAATGCTTCAAGAATTAATTGTGTGAGGGATCAATGACAGAGAAAGTTAAGCATAGGGTTGAGAAGTGGTATGATAGGCTCGATTTTGAGGAAGAATGGCACATCCCCAAAGACTTGCCTTCGGTAGTTGGAAAGGTGGTCTAGTTCACTATATACCAGCATTTCTGTATAGCGCGGTTTACCATGAAGGATGGAGCATGGAGTCCTTGGTGTAAATTTCCATATGCCTTCATAGCAAGGTACTTCCAGGCATCAGTACATAGGTTTACAGATGTGTGGCGATTGACATTCAACATGGATAAGGTAGATTGTGACTACCACACACTAAGGAATAAATATGTGTATCCATGGTGGGGTGCATATGTTGAAAGACTCATTTCAAATGTATTGAGCATCAAACAAATAAGTTTGGTAGTGGGAGATATTGAAGAAGCGTTGGTGTATCTCCAACTAAAGCAAAAGATGGAGAATAACAAGTATGTGGAAGATGAGTTCGCACTTCCAGCACCACCAAAGGGAAAGCATATGATGGAGAACATCCCAGTGCCTAAGCCCATAGATCCAATAGAAGTGGAGGATGAGGAGGATGAGTGCAAAAATAGTGGTGGTTTGGATCATAGAGGTAGAAGACATCCTACGAATAAGGATGAAGTTGAGCACACCACTACACCACCTCAGCCACAAGAGGGGGATGATGAGGAATTGAATGCAGTCCAAGGAGAGCACAAATTTAAGAGGGTGTTCAGGAGAACAAGGACCCAAGGTGCTACTCCACAAATAATGTGTAAATCACCTAGAATCTCTCCACAAAAGGAGACAACCATGTAAAGAAGGAGGAAATTGAAATTGAATGAGGAGGTGGAAGAGTCATAGGAAAGCATGCCTAATTATCCTACACTTCCAGAGAACATAGAAGAAAAAAGGATGAGGAATCAAAGGAAAGAGGAGAGGAGGAAAAGGGAACAGAGGAGATAGCTACAGAGACTACTCAAGACATGGAGACATAAGTCCCAAATTTGGAAGCTAAAGTTCCTAAGCAACAATGGTCTAGAAGAACGAGTGGAGAGCACATTCCACCAGCTATGGGTTATGTAGAGGACACAGGTAAAATTGTCCACACCCATTTCCAAAGCACACTGACACAGAAAGACTTATATGGCTAGGAGCTCATGGATGAAGATATGGCCACAATGCACACAAGGAAGCAGTTGTCATGGTCCATGCACACACACATGGATGAGCCAGATTTTGATGTATGTGAGGAGTCATGTGTATCACGGAGGTTGAAGAAGATGCCTCAGGCTAGACACATGATAGTAAAGCCTACTGTCATGTCAGATGAACAAGTGAGTAATGCATTGGTCAAAGTCTCAATAGAGGTGGTAAGGCATAATGTGGAAAAGGCTGCCACAATTAGAGCGCTCCGAAATGAGATTAAAACTAAGGATGGAGAAATAACACGCCTAACGTAGGAGAGGGACTTAGTGTAGAAGAAGAACATTGTATTTATCAGCATTGCAGAGGAAATTGGAGACAATGTCATAAGGGCTAGGCCACACTTGGAGCCAAAAGTACCACAAACATTTCCCTTAGCAATACATTATGTAGGAAAGTTGGTGGACCTGGTACTTGAAGATGAACCTCTATGCATGTCAGTGCCAAAGGATCCAACAAAAGAGGTAGAATGAGAAAAGGCTTCAGTGATGCAAAATATTACATCCTATGAAGGACTACTGCAAGTGCTACAAGAAGAATTGAAGAAAGTAGACCAGGCTTTAAACATCTGCACAACTCCAGAGGTGCTTATCAACGTAAAGACCCTGAAAGATCATAATGAGGTCCAAAGGGTAATGAAGGATGAAACATTGGGCCACACAAAATATTTCCAATGGTTAAGCTGATGCGAGGCCCCTGGAAGTATCACAAGAACCACACAAGACTCGGCTAGAAGAGATTAGGAAGCTCATTGTGTAGAAGATGGATTTATTAGAGGGAAGAATGACCTCAATGTCCAGCATTGTGTTAGTCTTGAAAAATGAAAAAGGGGAGATTGCAAGGGATGAGTTGGAGTCCATTGTTGTGGACATTCCATAAAAATCAAAACAAGCACTCACTGAATGAAAAACCTTGGAGGCTGAAATAAAATAGCAATATCATGAATTGGTTATTCAGATGAAGAAGAGATTGCGGAGTAAACTTATTCTTTCATACATTTTTTTCATTCTTTCCATTCATCTATTCTTTACTTCAGTTGTTGGAAATGACCATTTTTGGGGCAATGATGAAATTAGTGTGGGGTAATGTTGATCAAATAACACTTGATAGAGAAAGCACACAAGAATTCTACATGGGAAAACAATTCATACGTAGAGGCATTAATGGATAGGAAGAATGCACTCACGGAACAGAATTTTGGTTTTGGGACTTAGCCATTTTCACTCATAAGGTCTATTTTTAGAAATGGCGTGTAGAGCACACAAACGAGGTAGAGACGTGTGCACCATGCATTGGCTATTTTTGGAGGATTGGATATGAAGTACTTTGCATGGACATAGGCTGGAAATAGATCTGCTACTGTCAGTTAGCTAGTAGTAATCTATTGTTAGCACACTTGCATGTGTGGCTAGTTTTGTAAAGGCACGTGGTTAAGAATAGCATGTGACCTATTATTGGAAAGGATAAGCGGTGAAGGGAAATTCCCCACCCTTATATATATGTAGTAGACTGTGTAATAGAGAGAGAATAGAGGAGATCGTGATAGAGAGGTGATGAGATTGAGACATACAGTGTTATGTTGCTACGCGCATACTTTTGATATTGTAATGAAGCTTCTGTAACTTTATGCATTGAATATAATGGAGGATATTTCTTGAATCTAAGTATTAGTTCTATGAGTATCTGAATCTAGTATGCTTTTGATCTCATCATGGTTAGTACTTAGTTCTATTTTTCCTTGGATATAGATCTGGTATGCTTTGTAGAATGATGTGTTAGTAATGGAACTATATATGTTAAAGTCTTCATCATACTAACATCCTGCAACAGCAACCCTAAAGAGGGATCTAGTACCTTGCACACTTCAGTGAGTGCTTAGTCTAGGCTGAGTGATGTGCTAGCACACATAGGGTTTTCATTGGGTTTGTGTCACTGAATTCTAGGTTGCATCAACTTGAAATCTCTATATGTGATCTCCTTAGCCATGTAAGTATCTCAATGAGTGGAAAAGTGATACGTACTCACCTTCTTGTGAATTAGAAGAAATCTTCATGGACCCTTAATATCATCCATTGATAGATTCTCTCTAGTTTTCCAAAGTATGGAAACTTGTAGATCTACAAGACTCCAACTTTCTCCAAAGTCTTTTGTCCTTCTCCATCGTAGATGGTTTCATCATATTTGGTGTGAAAATTAATCCTTTTCACTATCTCCTTATCAATTTGATCCTTGTTCGCATGGGTATGGTGGTTTTAGTTGCTTACCTTTCTCTTTCTTACATGGGACTCGGAACATGACCTATAATGATGCCCTAGAGATATTGAATTTTAGATAATCTCTCCTCTAGTGCATCTTCTACTTCCACCTCTGGTTTGTTCCTCTTTTTCCCCTTGTCATGTCTCTCGGTGCTCTCTTTGGTGCCATTTCTCACTTACAACTTATCATTGCATTTTTATGTCTTCTACTTCCTCTATAACCTCGAACTTGCATGCCTTAGCTATAGTTTATTCTCGTCAAACCCTAATTCCTTGAACCGAATCTTCACATGCCTTCCACTTTCTCAAATAATTTTCTCAAAGGATCTCCACTACTTCCATGACCAAATTCAACTAGTTCATTGTTCTTCACTTCTGCACTCGCACTTTACACTCATTTTCTCTTTAATTCTCTCTCCAAGGCTCAACAACTCAAACATGCAAGGTAAGAATGAAATCATATGCACCCATTTTTTTAATATTCCAATTGTCATGCATTAATTACTCCTTACCTACCACTTTGTACTCCCACTTTAGTGATGCTTTTATGATTTTTCCAAACATTTTCTTTCTTTCTTCTACACCGTATTTGTAACCTTCTGGTGTTCCTACTACTTCTCATCCACACATCCTCCTTCGCACACCTCCATGCATTGAAGTACATAAACCTCTATGAATCATACCAAGTTGTTTACTATGTTGGTGTCTACCTTGTGATATACAGACAAACCTTTCCTCACGCATGGTCTTCATTTTAAGAAAATTTCATATAAGCACCTGCAATACCTTTCTCCTACATGTACTAACCCTTCGAATAATTTCATATTCTATCCCATGTGTGTGTGTGTGTGTGTGTGTGTGTGTGTGTGTGTGTGTGTGTGTGTGTGTGTGTGTGTGTGTGTGTGTGTGTGTGTGTGTGTGTGTGTGTGTGTGTGCGTGTGTGTGCAAACTTGGACTTGAATCTCAATACCAATAAGTTCATTTATCTTTTAACTTCTCCACCCCACACTAAAAGTATGTGTGGTCCTCTAGGTTTGAATTTAAGAGATAGTAATCGGATCTCCACAAGCAAGTGCACTTATTACACAAAACAAAGAACTAAAATGACAAAGCATAACAATGATTGAAAGGAAACACATAAAAGGGAAATCTAATCTAAATGGAAACACTACCTTATTACAAACACCAAGAAGCATTATTTATAGTAGGACTTTAGCCTACTCCCATTAAAGTAACCATGAAACATAGTGCCATCCAATTCCTATGACTGATAAGTACTGATTCAAGTATCTTGGTTATTACAAAAGGTCCCAACCAATGCACTTTCAATTTCCTTGGGTGGCACACAAATTTGGAGTCATAGAGAAGGACCATATTTCTAACCTCAAATTTCTTATTCTTAATGTGTCTATCATGTCATGCCTTCTATCTTTCCTTCTCAATATTCTAACTCCAACATACAATGGCATGTCTCTCAGCTAATTGCATTTTTCATGCACTCTTTAACATCTTATTCATCAGCAATTCCTCCTGTTCATGCAATACATAAGGATGGTAACATGAATTCAACTAGTAGGACTGCCTCCATGCTAAACACCAATTGAAAAGGTGTGGCCTTGTTCAAAATTTTATAAGTGGTCATATAAGCCCAAAGTACAACTGACACTTTATCATCCCGCCTTTCCTTCCAATATCACAAAAAAAAATTCAATGTTTATTCTAATGTGTTGTTGAAAGCTTCTATAGTACCATTAGCTTAAGGGTGATATGGATAATGTTTATGGTGTGCCACCATAAATTCAGCCAATAAAATTCTAATTGTATCATTAAGGAAATGAGTTCCTCTATCACTTGTCAAGCTCAAAGTGCATCTGTACTGCTAATAGTATTTTCCCATAAAATCTTGTTGTTGTAACTCTTATACAATCCTTTGTAGGTGTTACTTCTACCCACCATGTCGATAATATTTGCAAGTAATAATATAATATGTGCCAGTCTTACACGTGGGTGCTAAAATAGAACCTACAAAGTCAATAGCCCACTTTTCAAAAGGCTCTATGCTTGTAATCAATCAAAGTGAAATTTCATGTTTGTGTCTAGGTTTTCCAAGGCACTAAAAATGGTCACATGTTTTCACAAAATCCTTGGCATCCTTATACAAAGTTTCCCACCAAATTCCTACCATAAGGATCTTGCGTGTAGTAGCACCACCATTTTAATTCCATCTTGTTATTCTGCCATGATCCTCTTCCATAATGGCATCGTGATCATGTTCCAAAACACAATGGTGAAAGACTTCAACTCATCCCATCTTGTATATGTCTCCTCCAATTAATTGATAAGCTTTCACGTGTATTATAAATTGTTTCTTTTCTAATGTCTTTATTCCTTCACGTGTCATGTCAGTGCGTGATAACAATGTGATATTTTCTAATTCGGTGGGCACGCGGTTCAACCTAAACAATTGAATGTCGTATAGTTTCTTCAATGCTCTGCGCATCTTCACTAGAATTAATCCTTAATAAATGGACAGACCCTAAATTACTATTTACTTGTTTCACAACAATGGTAAAATCAAAATCCTAAAACAAGAGTATCCACCTAAATATACACCCTTGCAAAATAAGATTGTTGACCAAATATTTGAGCACCATATGATTTGTATAGAAAATAAATTGGGTCACCAATAAGTGTTTTCTAAACTTATACAAAGGCATAGATCATATACAATGCCTTGTGCTTAGTGGTTATGTGATTTTCTCTCACGAATTTCAACTTCCTACTTACAAATTAAATAGGATGATCTACAATTCCTTCTCCTAGTTGTGCCAATATTGTGCCAATCACCATACCAGAAGCATCAACGTGAACATGAAAGGGCTTATCCCATGAAGGAAAGTGTAAAATAGGTGCAATAGTCAACCTTTCCTTCAATTTCTCAAACATAGGTTGTTGCACGTCACCCTCGTAAAATTTCCATGTAGCTTTCAACAGCTTCTTCCAGGGGAACGAAAAATCTTTGCATATCATTTGATGAACTTCCTATAATACCCGAATGTCCCAGAATCCATGCACCTCACTCGATTAGTAGCCTCTTCTAAACCCAAGATCACATCTATCTTGGCTAGGTCTACCAACAATCCTTATAAATTATATGCCCAACTACATTGCCAAAAGGTGTAGCAAAGATGCACTTCTTGATGTTATGAGAGATGCTCAACTGCCTGTACCTCTCAAACATAAGTCTCATATTATCACAATTATCCTTGACTAAGCCATATATTGTCCAATCATCCAAATATACCTGTAATAATTTATGAATTAAATCTTGAAAGGCCTACACAATAATGAGAAAAAATATTACTAGCACATTTTTAAATCCAAAAGGCATAAGTGTATATGAAAAAATCCCCCATTCATTGGTGAAATTTGTCTTCTCGTGATCTTCCTTCACGTTGTGCACCTAGTGATAACCTAAAAACCCATCTGTAAAAGAAGATAATAGATCCTTTTCCCACCCTATTACACATGAAACATTTAACTCTTTGTAATCTACACAAATCATTATCCTCCCATCTTTATTAATTCTTATAACCATGGGGCTGACCCATTCTAATTATTCAATAGGCACAATAATCCCGGACTTGAGCCTCTTATAAATTTCTTCCTTCACCTCCACACACAGTTAAGATTCATCCGATAAGGCCTCTTTCTAACAGGAGCACACCTTCTTTTAACTTGATCTTCATCTCACCTAAATAAGGGTGTACCCCTTTAAATCATGATAGACTCATGAAAATAGGTCCTGCAATTCATGTAATAGTTCAATAATCTTATTCACTTCTTTCTCTTACCAATAAAAAACAATAAATGCATCCTTGGGCTCATCTTTTGCACTAATGTTAAACTTCTTTGTCTTCACATGAGCATGGTATGCATATGCCTTCTCATCTGTAGAATCCATTACCTCACATGCACCTTTGGTGTGGCTAACATCCAAATTATCAACTTCCTCATCATCAATCATATATACCATTTTACCCTTTTCTTTTTCCTTCTGCACGGCCCATTTATTCTTCTTATATTTACTCAAGATTAAGGTGTGCCTCGAGATCGTTCTCCAAATAGTTCTAACATAATATCTCTTTAGCCTTTACGCTATCCCCCAAAGTGACACACCTCATAATTTACAATGCTTCATAGACTAGAGGCTTTGTGGAAAAATAATCAAAAGTTTAGATCATACCTGAAATCATCTATTTCTAATTTATTGTTTCTCTTTTCAACTCAACATGGACATACCATGCACGCGTGCAACCAAAATATGTAGTGTAGAGATTATGTACCTATAGTGATGGTAGTAAGGCTTCCTACCCTTACACTCGCGATCTCTCACCCTTATGGATAATATTAGAAGTTGAATCCTTACCACACAAATTCATGTAGGTACATTGCTCCGAGTAAACCTGATGGAAAAGGTGATTCTCACTTCTCGCCACAAAAGGAGATTATGTCTCTGTGTTTCCCACAAACACATTTTTTCCCATGTAGAGTATAGGCTAGAAAATTCCTTTTATCTCCTTCATTTGGCCACTGAGTCTTCAGAGTGTGTAAAATGTATCGGGCTTCCCTTTGCAAGTATATCTTGGTACCTGAGCTAATCCCAAGTGCCTCACCATACGTGGCTTGATCATCCTTATAACTTGTCCTTTAACTTTATGCTCGACCATCTCATATGTGTCATGCACCCAGTTATCACAAATAATGCTTGTAGTGTCACTTTTAATCACGCATCCTCCCACTAAAGAATGCCTTCTTTTGATGGTTCTAGATCCTCTAGATCATGCACCATCACTGCATAAACTCAATTAAGATCCTCCTCACTTAAAGGATCAATATAAGGCTCCACATTATTTTCAAATAGGGGTGTGATCATGCAATCCTCCTTGTTCTCAAAACTAACGTATCTCTTGTTGAAGCGTAAATCATCACTTTTTTGCATAGCACTAGGGTCACCCAAGTAATGCTGGAAATTTTTATTCTTTAGAAAGCTCCAACACCTCAAAGTCTCCATTAAACTTAGCTCCCTGAATGATAATAGATGCATCCTTTAGTACCCCAATAGGCATTTTCTTATTCTTATTTACCATATACAACACATTCAAAGATGGCTGCAATGTGGGCCTTCCCATTTGATTCCAAGCCTCCAGAGTGAGTACATTTACCTCAGCGCATGTATCTATCAAGATATTACTTATTAGCTAGCCAACAATTATTACATCCAGTGTGATCTCCTTGTCAAATTCATGTTCTTGAGGTGGTAGATTCACATGAAGTTTCTGTCCTCTCTCATGCTCAACCCCAACACATTGTACCTTCTCTTAAAGTCATCCTTCTAGCAATGGGATGATGTTCTCTTGGCGTAACATCTTACAAACTTCTTTCAAGTCATCCACATCCTTCTGGGAGCTCAACACTCTTTACCCGATATCTTACGCATGCATGTTCTTTTAAGCATTGTATTTCACCCTAAAGATCTATAATAACTCCCATAGTCTTCTTATATACTTACTTTTGATGTGTCGTGTCTGGATACTTAGCATGTATCACTTCTTCCCATGTAATAATATTATTATCCTTTATAGGCTCACATGCATATGTTTCCTTAGCGCACATTGTAACCAAAGCATGGGTTGTAACTCTGGATCAGTCTTCTTAGGCATCCACTGATCAACATTCACTCGTAGCACCTTGATCATCCCAATGCCCTTTTCCTTTTTCTTGTTTTTACTCATATGCTCATATAAATCTGGATAATACTCCAAATTATGTGGCTTCCCACACCATGAACATGCTACATTATAATAAGATGAGACAAAAGTGTAACAAGTTCCTCTACCAAACCCGCGTCTACCACCTCTGTGACCTCAGCCATGATATCTTCCTCGGAAGCCTCTATTCCTAGTATCTTCATGGTTTTTTCCTTCATGATTATGGCCTTCTTGTTTCTTATAACCACTCACCAAACCATTATGGTGCACTCCTATCTCAATTTTTTTCATGAATGTGATCAATCAATCAGAGTCTATGGTGTTGTGAGTGTGAGACTTACAAATCTTACAATACAGGATACCTTCTTATGGATTACGTGCTAAAAAGAGGTAAATCTCAAACATCATGGTTCAGGTGATAGACTTCACAATCTAGTAATAACCCAAGCACTGACTTGCATGGGTATTTTTCTTTAGTATATACCTACACCTCACAATTTGTGCACCATATTCCACTGTGTATCTCGTGTGTTGAGTTGGAAAAAATCTTCTCCAACTACTTTTCCATAGATGTAATTTTTTCCTCCAAGAATAGGCTCACACCAATGTCAACATTTAAAAAATCCTTAGTGTGCAAAGGTCCTTCCAAAGCCTTGTGTGAATCCACATATGTCTTATGAGAGAGGGCTCTTCGGAATGGAGTCAGCAATCCCCCAACAAACCATTGCGCATGTTGAATAAGATTAATATCATAAGATAACTTAGATAAAAAGGTCTTAAATTTTGTGTCATATTCCCTTACGCTTTTGGCTAAACCATGCTTGATGTCTTTGAGTGTGTTAAAGATTTGTTGCTCAAAATTTGGAATAAACTCTTCCGTAAATGTACAATGAAAAGCATCATAATCTACCATTATATGGTGTGGGTCATACTTCTTGTACCAGCTATGTGTGTACCCCTGTAATGTACTAGAAAATTGAGTAGCCTTTCTATCTAAAGATTTAATTCCCTTAGCATGTCATAGAAGTTCATACTTATGCACATGTTCTCGTTGCATATTCAATCCCTTTATACTCTGTAAGTGAAGTGACATCTCATAATAAATATCGGTTGTAATTGTTGTTGAGGTTTTTATAGGGGCCATTGGGGATGTGAGCCTTTTCCACCAAATCTATAACCAAAACCTCCACCAATACTTCCTCCTAATCCTCCCGATCCTCCCAAGCCTCCATCTACGGGTTGTGGTCCAGTTGATGTACTTCCTTGTGTCCTATTGGTGGTACTAGATTGGACACAAATGGTCTGAGTAGTTGTGGATACTACTGTAGTAATTCCAAAGTTTTGTATACCAACATTCTATCATGATGATGCACCTAGAAACAATCCTGCCATAACACTTCCAAACAATGACGTAATGTGTGTGCTACTCAATTTATCTTCTGAATTCAATAAAAAGTGATATGTACTCATCCCCACTTGTTTACATGTACTAGCCCACTTCTCCACCACTACCTCTAGACTTGGAACTCTATGCGCAAGGGCTAGGTGGCTAGGATGGATCAGATGCATGCCTTTGGTACTTATTCTCTCCTCTAATGTGCTCTCATCTGAACTTGAAGGGGATTCTTTACTTCACTTAACTAAATTTGGGAGATCCTAATGATATGGATCCTTGTCTTCTACAAGAGCTTTAAAACCTTTTTGATTCATCATCCTCCTCAACTCTAGGACACCTGCATCCCCCATGTGCATGTCATGTCCCTCTCTCATGCTTCATTAAACTTGAGCCTATACACGTGGTTGGGGGTTTAACTATCTATGGGTAGGCACTCTAAATCTAGTTATGTAATCAAAATCTTGATCAACAATGGTATAATGCAAAATTATGATCCTTTGGACTCAAGTAAGAATCTGAACTCAGCTTCCTCTGGACACAAATAACTAGAAATAATATATTCCAATGTTTAACTTCCCAATACTCTATCCCACCAATGATCTGCAGCTCTATTCCACTCAAAATCAGCATTAGTAAGAGTCTGTAACCCTATTGCACCCAAAGTCTAGATATATATCCCCAAAACTTTCCTAATGCATACAATGTCACCACTCATGCAATTGTACTAGAAATAAGCTGAATAACATATCATAGAGCTCATGAAAAATAGTTTCCTCAACCTAGTGACATGCATTGAAATTAGGTCCAATGTTATATCTCTATGTAAATTGATCCTGACCATTCTCTACCCATCTTTCAATGCTCTCCAAAGTCAATCGATACACCATCTGCAAGCAACATCCTAGAAAACAACTTGAAAAGAGGTCCCGGAAATAGAACTAAAATGTAGTCTTATTATTTCACCTAACTACTATGCACATTGGCACCTCATTCAAACATATCTAAATGCTCACCCAAAGCACACGAAGCTACCAAGTCCCTCCTTTGTGTTGTTTTTCAAGATGTTAGCATGCAGATACATGATGATAGATAACCAAGTGTTCATTCATTCATAAGAACTCATTGCATACATTCAATTGGAAACACATGTAATAAGGAAACATATAGATCATATAACAACTAATATCATATGCACCATGTAATCACCATATTCACACACATCAATTACCGAATCCATCCTCCATAATCCATTATAATAAATTATTACATAATAGAAGATGAATACATCATCATAGCTAGGTGTTGGAACATGTGCAACATCAAACCCTAAGCCATAAATACTCTCAAAGACTCGCCAGTGAACAAAAATTATGTGGTCATGGTACCTGATACAAATACATATGATAGATATATATAGGGGTGGGGACTTTCCCTTCACTTCCTATGCACTCTAAAAATAGATTGCATGCTCAAAATAGCCATGTGTACATTACATGTGTGATAATAATAGACATTCCTATAAATAAGACTTTTTTTTATCCTATTAATAGCTCAACCCATGCATGACCTTTCATATTTACTTTACATGTTCTTTATCCCAAAAATATCTCTTGCTTGGTGCTCAAGTCATCCTTCTTTTCTCCTTTGTGTGATCCATACTCCAATGTACTTTTTCCTATTTTTATCCCGTAACTACAAAATTGGCTAAGTCATGTGTCATACCTTCCTAGGCATGTGTCACCTCAATTGCACTTTGGGAACACACATGTGCCCCCTTCCATGCCCCATTCCTCTACACACTTTCCATACTTATCCATTTCTCATCAGTCAACAAAGATTTCCTTGGAGATATATACTAAAAATAAAGGTGTCGCATCTCAGTAGGAATATAGATTCTAATTCGATAATCCTAGAGAGAAAAAAATATTTAGAAATTTCAATTCCTACCTGTTTGGTCAACATTCTTCATGAGGATTTTTTAAGTGTTTTATTAGAAGCTTAATCTTTTCCATTTTCTTGTAAATAATAAGGATATGAGAAGCTTATTTTGATGTTTAAAGTTTCACATAATTTCTTAATCTCTTTGTTTTTAGTATTTTCCATTATCGGTGATTGGTTTTGAGGGATGCGAAGTGATATATGATATGTTTGTAGATGAAGTTGACGATTTTATTTACTTTAGTAGATACTACAAGAATAACTTGTACCCCATTTGGTGAAGTATTCGGTAGTTGTGATGATAAAATGATGTCACTATGATGAATGAGGATTGGTGAGACCAACGAGGTCAAGTCCCCATTTTGAGAATGGTCATATCTCTTGAGTGGGTTATAGATTCTGAATAGGAATGTGAGTAATATTGGAATGTTATTTACATTTAACGAATTTCTTGACATATGCACAAAAATATTGATTGAGAGTATGCTAGTAATATCCCATCCGTAGGACACATTTAGTGACAACCATGTTGTTAAAGTTTCCACCACATATAATGTTTTTGAAATCTTGGATAGCTTTATTGGATTTATTCAGATTTGATACGTCGTAAAAAAATGTCATCAAATCCATGTTTGTAGAGCACACCACCTATGATGACATATCGGGTAGCACATTGAAGAAAATATTATTTAGATCTCTTACATAGGTAAGAGGTAATCTTAGATTCGAGAGATAATCAAATTTTTGAGTGTACGGATGTCAATTTTATTATCTTCAATGAGGTTGATAGATGGAAATTCATTGGTGTGGGATGGTTGATCAATCTTATGTACAACAACAAATAATTTAGAATCTTTGGTTGATATGGGATGAGTGATACAAGAGTTGGCATGTTGTCTGTGAATTTATTAGAAGATCATGGAATTGTTTGGATGGTATAACAATAAAAGGCTTCTAAGAGAAATTTGAAAAAGAAAATTTTATTAAAAAAATTGCATTGATAAATTCCTTTGATTTGGTTGATGACGAGTTGAGACTCTTCGTAGCTGTCCTAGATTTGAACACCAAGCATGATGGTGGTGTGGATACCCATGATAATATCTTCATATTCAGCCATGTTAGTTCATTTGAATTTTAATTTAAATGATAGATGGATAGGAGTCCCCATGGAGTTATGATGATGATATCGTCACCTCCCCCATTGTTGACACTTAGATTTGTCAAAGAAAAGTGTCATTTTGATAGGAGTGGATTCTTGATCGATGATGTTGATGAATTCGTCAGGGAATTATTCATGAGGTAATTGATTATCAGAAAGAGGAGCTTCATGAGTTGTTTGGTGATGGATTTTTTTAATATACTTTTGTGAAATTAATTGTAGATAAAATGCGGTCATGATCATGATCCATTGAGTGATATGGTCACTATGGTGCAGGTTTTGAATTCATGGTTTAAGGGGATTGAAGCTAGTGACAATGTAAGTTTTATGGTTAAGAAGATAGCGGTGAATATTAGAAGTGGAAAAGTACAAGAAAACAAAAAAATTGGCTTTGATGTAACGGCTCTCATTATCATGAAGTGTACGGCTTATATAGTGTAAACTTGTTCACGACCTTACTTGATCTCGATGATTAAGAATAACACACATGGCATGACTAGTAGCGAGATACGTATAAATAGAAGGGATCCCCCACTCACGAGAGGTGTAAGTATGAAAGGTGATATAATATATTGTTTGAGTTCTTCAAAGGCCTTTTGAAAATTATAGTCTCATTTGAAGTGTACATCCTTTCAAAGGAGATGGTGGAATGGTTGATAATGATCTAAAATTTGTGAGATGAAATGCTAGACTGATTGAAGTGTACCTTAAAGGCTACATACCTATTTTAGGTTTAATGGAGGAGGCATTTTAATGATTGCCTTGATCTTGGCAGGTTACACTTTAATACCCCGGATATAAATGATGAATCCTATGTGATTTCTAGTGATAACACCGAATACACACTTAGTGGGATTAAGGTGAAGAAAGTATTGGATGAGATGGGAAAAATTATGTCAAGGAAAATGAAAAGCTCCCTTTTCTTATATTTTCTAAAGAGGTCATAAACGTAGTCTTCTATGGTTTATTGGATGAGATCATAGAAGATGTATGTCATAGTGTGTTGGTAAATGGCCCCTGCATTTTCAATTCGAAGGTCATGACACAATAGTAGAAATTCCCCCAAGGAGTAATGAAGGAAATTTAATGTTTATCATCATGGCGATGAGGATTCTATTATAGGAATTCATCCATGAGGAGAGCATTTCATGTCTAGTGGCAAGATTGATGAGTGGTTAGTATTAGGAAGAGGGAAGCTATATTTAGGACAAGTGAGATTGAGGTCTTGAAATTATGTGCATATGCATAAATTTCCATAGGTCTTAGTCATGGGTAAAATAATGGAGAACCATTGTGGATAATAAATGGGTAGTATGAAATTGGAAGAAAGAAGATGTTGTAACTCTTCTTTAATGAGAAGAGCCATGCAAAGGTGCATCCTATGTAGCTTTTGTTTGATAGGTATAGCATTAGGAAGTGTGATGATGTTGTGAATGAAGATGTTATGGTCAATACCTGACTTATTGTTATACAACCATGCGAAATCTTAACTATGTTTAGAGAGGAAGGCGGTGAAATCCTTCAATTCTTCTAAATCTAAGGATTGTCCAGCTTTGACTATGTGATGATCCTATTGTGTCCCTATGTTAATGTTGATATTAGATTTTTTAATAAGTGTAGAAGTGTCAAGTGGTATATTCTTTTGAAGATAATGGTGCTCCTCCTCTATTTAAGAGGGGATATATTATTTATCATAGAATTGAAGGATGTTGATGGTAGGGGAGTCCTCTTCTATCATTTCAAGTAATATGAGTGGGAGGGTCTTAGTGTCATTGTTAGATTGATAACTAAGATGTCCTAAGGTAATTGTATTAACTTAAAAAAATCATATGGGATGAAAACAATGTCAACTATGTCAATGGAGTTGTCATATGAATGTGGAGAAGATGGTTCTAGTTCTATCACAGATCTAGATGCAATGCATGTATAGGATTCTAAGGATAATTTTTTGAAACCTATTCCATATTTTTCATGAGGCTTGCAGGAATGATTGAGGGTTAGGTCATGAATACCATTTTCATAGCATTCGAGGCTAAATCCCTTCCATGAAAAATGGAGGTAAATTTCTACAAAGAATTAGTTATGTGTGACATTGATTATTAGGACATGGGAAGGAAAATTGATCCCTCTCAGTAGATGAGATTAGTTTTTATCTGTGGAGGACCAAATGAGAGAACATATTTGACGTTAGGGTCATACATGGGATTTTTATCAAGTTTTTGTACATTTTAGGCTTATGAAGAGAATTAAGGGTAATGAGGTGATGCCCCTCTAGTGAAAGATGTTACATGACATCAATGAATGAGTTTTCATCTGGTAGTTTCTATGTTGTGGTGGATGACCCGGTAGAGGATTCATTAGGGGATATCGATTTTTTCTTAGAGATGATGACGTTGTTAGGCTGATACATCATGTGACATGCCTTAAAATGGTTTGGGTTAGCTGGAATAGTGAAGGTCTTACCTTCATGTTCATATTTTAGATAGCAATAGAGGGTGGATGGGATACGAGTGTATGGTAGGTATCCATGGTTGGCCTAATGGAATATTTTATTGAAACTCCCCTTCTACAAGAGATAAGAGTTTATGGAGGGTCTTGATGCCAAATTTTATTGGTAAGATAACTGTACCCATTACGGGAGTAATAGTGTCATTAAAGACTCACATTACTATAGGTGATTGAGTGATGATTGTGTTGGGTAATTGAAGATGATAAAATCTTGTGATGATATGATATTGATGTCAGCACTATTATCGATCATTACTCTCTTAACAAGAGTAACATTAATTTTGGTGGTGATGAATAATGGTAGATCATGATCTTCAAGTTACAAGGACAGGATTTTAGAGTCACAAAATAGATAGCAAAGATGGACATTTTGAGGGTACTAACTAGATTCGCAAATGGTTTGGGATCATATAAGGGTATTGATATGGATTGAAGTGCTTCAATCATGGATTTTGAATTTTTGGTAATGTTTGGACAAGATTGTAAAGGGACATATTTATTGGAGCTTGATGGAGTTTCTTAATGATGGTATTTTGTACAAAAGTAGTAGATTGGGTGTACAGAGTGCTAAAGATAGATATCTTATCCTTAGATGGAGGAGTTGGATTAGGTGATTTAGGAGTGAGAGGGATGGAGACCTTGGACTTTATTTGATCTGAAGTCTTAGGGTCTTATGCATGAGCTCTGGTAGTTATACACACTACGTCAATTTGATGAAGTGGGATTTTCTGGAAGAGTCATTGGCTTTATTAGATGTATGCATAGTATCGTGTGATGGTTTGATGTAGTAGTTTTAAATGTTTGATGGGTTATTTTGACAAAATTTTACTATTATATATCTTTGGGAAGAAATCCTTTATTAACAATACTTAGAATAGCACCATGAAGGGATTTGCAGATTTGGTGGAATGTCTTGGTGTTTGATGATAATCATAAAATGATTCAAAATTGAACTAGGAGGGTTTTACTTCTTGAGAGAAAGATGGCTTGAGATGAGGTAGCATTAAGAAAGATTGTTGGATAATCCTTTCAAGTATTTTCACATAGTGTCATGTTGATGCCGAGGTTTAATAAATTGGTGCTTCATTGGATGATCTATAAGTTGGTATTAGAGGGATATTTTATTGTGTGACATGTTTAAGAGTTGATTGGGGAATGATCTTGGATTATGTAATAGTGACTTAAAATTTAGACGAGGGGTACGGCCCCAAAATATAGGGTAAGGAATTTAAATCATGTAATGATTTTGTCATATGATTTCATGATATGATTATTTCTTTTGTGGATGGAGGGATTGGAGGTCCTGCAAAGGATTTTTGAGATTGCAAACATAGTATTAGGTGACATGATTTTCATAATATCTCTTCATGATTTGTATGATAGGTTCTTTTTCTAAGGGTCTTGGAGATTTCACTTATGAGTTTGAAGTGGAAACAATGTATGTGGAGAGATTTGTGGTATTTTCATAGGCAATACTAGGGAACTGTGTGATTCAATAGGTGTTTCTAGGGTAGAAACACTAGGTGTTGATGATGTGGATAATTCAGATGGAATTTTTATAATATAAAAAATAGGTGTTGAAAAATTGCATGGTTTGTATGATGTTTATATGAGTGGAGCATTAGATGTGGATGGTTGATCTTTGATAGTGTTAATAGTGTGATGAGAGTGGATGATGTTAGATTGGGGTTGACTAGTGGATGGGGCATGGTTTGGAAAGGGTTGTTTAAATATGTCTAAGTTCTAATTTGGAGGTGCATTTGGGTTATCCAATTACAACTCACCTTTGTCAATAAGGTCTTGAAGGAAATTTCTAAACGAATGAAACTTTTTGATGTTGTGACCCTTGATGTGGTGGTATTTATAGCAATCATTCTCTCAATACCAAGAGGGCTTTGAGACATATATTTCAATAGGACAAATAGGAGGAAGGGTGATCATACACAGCTAAGAGTTTATCAAAACCACGTTATATGATTTTCTGATGGGTGTATAATTATGTTGAGGGATGGTGAATTCAGGAGTTAAATGTTCCTTCAAAGCGGCTTTTACGACAACCACATTTGCTGAAGTTTTAGATTTATCATGAAAATAAAATGGTTTGAACAAGGACTCTAGTTTAGGACTATTTGAACTAAGAATAAATTTACCATCCTCGAGGGCGCAGAGTTCTAGTTTGTGAGCCATAGTAAAGTCTTCGTCAAATTTTTGGAAAGATTGAATTTGTAGTGTCGATGATATATGTTTGGTGCAAGAACAAAAAAAGAGTTCAATTAATTTTGTTTGTGGGAGGGAGAAGGATTATTTATTAATAACACCCCTCTAGCAAGAAATGAAATATGAAATACATTCGTCTTCGAATTTATTATTAGTGTAAAGGTCGGTAATGATAAATTTACGAGGAGATGTTAATTGAGAAATTTTCTAAGAAATGTTGTGCAATCATGTAAAGGATAAGAGTGACTATTGCATGGGATACTATTATACCAATCTAATGTAGGGCTAACTAAGGACATAGGGAATGTTCTCAGTATGAGGTCTTGATTGTGTGCAATAAGATAACATGCATGATGAAAGGCTTGGATATGTTGTTGAGGGTCCTCTTTACTATAAATTTAAGAAAATTTTGAGTTTCCTAGTGCAAAGGGAAAACCTTATATGGTATGGAGGGATGGATAGGTTTTTTGCAAATTTGTTCATAAGATAGAGTGTTTTTGGGACCCATGGAGGCATATTCTAGACTTGAGATCCTATTCATGAGTGCTTATAAAGAATATTTTTTTGTTTGTCTTTGGGGTTAATTGACGATGAGCTTAGTTAATTATATGTATGTGGATTTGTTCATTTATATGTCCGATAGGGTAAAAGGATGTTATCTTTGGATAGGAGCACTTGTAGGAATGTTATATGTTTGTTGTGAGGGTTGGATATATCGATACTAGATAAGCATTGAAGTGCTTGTAAGAGGTTGTGATTATTGGAGTATACATTGGTATGGGTTAGAAGTATGGACAAAGGTTTTATATTGTTGTGGTATATGTTGAAAGGGGGTTGAAGTGTGGATGAGGGGTTGATAATATTGTGACGTGTATTGAGACAGGATGGATGTTTTAATGAATGGTTGGGATAGTTGAGGTATATACTTGAGATGGGATTTGTGAAACAGGGGTAATTGATATTTTTATGAAGAAAGGTGAATGCTAGAGATATAACTTGTATTGATTATGGATATCAACATTGGGATGGACATGGTCACATTTCGAATGGAGGACGTGGGTTATTGTAAAGGAATGGTTTGATACACATTAAGTGGGATGGCTATTGAGTTGATATGAGGTTTAGAGACTATATGACCAGATGTGGGATAAGATGAGTTTTTTTGTGAGGAGGAGGAATAAAATGAGAGATATGATGAGGACGATGGTTGTTGGTTGGTTGTATCTTGTGATGAAACAAATTTAAGATCAAAAGTAATGACATGGGCTGATGATGTGGGATTTAATGTTCCCGACCCACAAACAAGTGGAATAGGGATGGAGATATTGGATGATTGGATTGTGGTTAGGGTCAATAAGCCAAGAGAGATCGTAAGTGACAAAAGTCACTGGTGGTCATTGTATAGGTGTAGATTGTTGAATAAGCACACCCCAGGAAGCTAAATAGGCATTAAGAGTGACAAGGTTTGAGTCCGAATCTCAGTGAAGACTAGATCACCACTATTGAAGAAGCGATGACTAGAAGGATATGGGATTTCTAATGTGGATGAATAACTACTAGGAGAGTGTGGGGGTTATTGATTGGTTCTTTTGAAGGTGATCTGTATTGGTAAATTATGTGTGGGGTGTTCTAAAGGCTCGATTCAATATAATCTAAGGTATGTTGAAGAGGGTTGGACATATTATCATTAAGATGGGATTGTTGTCTGGTTAAGACCATGAAATGAAAAAATCACTAAAAATAAAAAGAAGCTAGATGGTTGATTACAATCACACAAGATGATTTTATTATCTTGATTAAATTAAGAAAATATGAAATGTGAAATATGGATGAAAGGTACTAGGAAATGGCAATCTAAGGTTGGTTTTAGGTGATGTTAAAGGATGGATTCCTTGATATACCCTAAGGTATGTGATGTTTGAATTTATTGTTGGTGTCTCATACGAAGCGTGGTATTGGGGTCTACCCCTCACTTCATAGTCCAAAGAAGGATAAGGGTGTCAGGTGTTTAGCTAATATATCACCCACCAACTTATTTATACTCATCCAGAACACCGAGTTGGCTTATCCTCTTGGTGATGAAATCCAAATAGGTCCACCTGCAAAGTATTTTTGAGATGCAAGTTGTGTTTGATTTGGTTTGGTTATGTTTAAAGGGAATTACGTGAATGGCATTATTTAACTCCTAATTAAGCTGTATGATCAAGAAAAATGAATTCTCTTTTAAATACCAAAATAAATGTTGATTCGATGAGGACAAATAAACAAATGCAATTCTGAAATAGAAAATGATAAAAAGGAGACTTACCCGTGATTGTTTTTCCTTTTTTATTTTCTATTTTTTAAGAAAAATCAACAATAACAACAACGCGCTCCAAGCTGAAAAGTTAGATTAAATAGACAAAAAAAGAAATGTAACACTCACGAATCTGTTGTTACTTCCTCCTGAGCATTCAAGTGTTGATATATGATTTCTTCTGTAAAAGGATGTGTTCCTTTGATTGTGAAGTCATGCTTGATATGTACTGTATCTTCTTTGCAATTGAAGATCTTTGACTGAGTCGGAATATGATTGGACTCTTTTATTTCTTTCATTTTTGCACCTGAGTTTAATCTGATCTCGGAATGAATTGTGGATTTATCCATCTATAAGACCCAGCCTTGGATCAGTGGCATTGATCCAAGAGATGCTTTAAGTTTATTCGGGATGAACAAAATTATAGACCTTACGCAGGTTGCAAGGTCTGAATGCGTTGAGTAAACTATTCCGGAGTCTAACTCAGGCTGATCGTGTTAAATGAATTGGTTCCCGATATCGTAATATCAGGAAGGTCTTGATCATGGGCCAGGTAATAAATTCAGATACATTTATTCAACTAGATTATTGGCCATGCTGGAGTGAATCCTTTTTGTGAATGTAAATCTGTAGGTTCTTATTCTGAGCATTTTTAAATGTTAGACCTAAACTGGACTTATTAAGGTTAATAACCTAAGTGATGGGATTAGTGTTAATCTAACCTAGCCCTAAGCTTTAAGCTAAAAGTTCCTAAAGTTAGTAACCTAGCGCTAAGGAGGTTAGACTAAGTATCATCTTAAATCCTAACCTATGTTTCTAACCTAACAAATGTTAGTGAAGGAAGGGGACCTATGAAGGGGTGCGAGCCATGGGCGGTAGTTTCTATGGCATTAAATGGGATGGATAAGCATGAAGGACAGGGATATGGTGGAAGTTTCAAACGGCTAGCAAAAGCCGACGTGGCAGAGTCGCCAAAGCTAGAAATGGTCTTTCATTTGTTTTTGTCCATCGCCAACTATGGCGGTCGGTGGCAATGGCGATTGAGCGGGAATTTTGGAGTTAATGCAATTAATGAACTCGGTCTTCGAGCTTGGATTTCTCGGGAAGACATGCAAAATGGAAAACTGGTAGTTTGTTTGGTTTTTCATGCGCTCAGTTTTCTCTCTGTTTGATCACTGGTTCTTCACACCAGTCTACTTGGTGTTGCATGGAAAATATGAGAGTAACTAGCTCTTTTCTCTGGCAAGGAAAGTTTATAAGGCATGGAAATAACAAATTATTGTTGTTGAATCTAACGTGGAAAAAGAGGAGAAGGCTCGAGCTCTTTCAGTGGTCTTCCTCAGATTTTTAAGCAACATTACCAGGCATGTTAGGCCCTAACCTTTAAAAATATTGCTTTCTTTCAAATGATTTCATTAGAACAACTCTGTTCAGATGATTTTTGGGTTCAGTTGGTTTTTATGGTAGCTTGTGTGATTTAGTTGTTGTATCTTCTTACTGGCTCGATTTTTCAAGTAAACCCTTGATGGGTGTGTATTGTGTTTCGAACTGTTGCACTATCTTGCTGTGTATTGCATTTCGGTTAGATTTTGAAGAAATGCTTGCAAGGAAAATACACGAATTCGGTTCTGTGGGAGTCCATGAATTGTTCTCTTGTTTGGTTCAGACTTCTGTCGATACCTTGCTTGTTTTCACTTGTTGAAAAGGATACTGTTGGAATTCTTGAATGTACATGATATTTCGACTTCTGTATAAGTTATGTCGTGAGTAATATATATTATTGATGCTGTTGAACTTCTTGAAATGAAATTATGTCTTGGTTTCTGAAGAAGTACAGTCGTGAATACATTATGTTATTGAATCCCGTTGGAATCCTTGAGTTGATAGTATTTTGACTTCTGAAGGAGTTTTTGATTGAGAATATTACTTGGGTTCGACTCTTTTTGAACTATTGATGCGTATATTATGTTTTCCTTTCTGAATAATCTCAGTTGTGAATACTGTTATGACTCTTGAGTTGTGGTCGCATGAAAGTAACTTCAATCTAAACCTTGTTTTGAGCATTAGTGGTATGGATACTGTTGGAGATTTGAAATGTTGCGAGTTGGCTTGATTATCGGTTTAAACCCTCATTGTGCGTGCATAACGTTCAGACTCCTATTTTATATTCTTGTGTCCCTTTCTGTCCGCTTCTGTGGAGAGTAAAGGAAGGGCTTTCTTTTCAAACTTTACTTGGTTTGAGACTTTGTTGTAATCCGAAGTAGCTTGGCATAGGATGAAACTTTGAGGAAAATACTGTTATGGAATTTCGGCTTCTGTGAAGACCTTGTTGAGATTATTTTCTGGAAAACGACTTCTAATATAAGTCATGGCTATATTATCAAAAGAATTTGTTCCAGTTAAATGAGGTTGTGCATGTTGTGTTAGATTCGGTATGAATGTCACTATATATGCATAAGGAAACATCATTGTATTAATGTTATTGAGTCTCTTGTTTGACTGTGATAAAGAGGTTATTCTTTGATTTCGGCTTTTGATCTAAGTCCTTGCAAAGTTTTAGTAGGGACTAGATTGAGCTGTATGTTGCTGAGTGGGATTGTTGTCATGTTTGTGCATGATTACGTCTTCTGTTAGTATGAATATCTAGTCGTGAGCTTGACTGAACTAAAGAGCTGTTAACTGTACCTCGACAAGTGATGGCATTGGATATTTTCTCATTTGTTGATTAGTATGGAAGGTTATGTGGAGTCTATTTGATAGATTATTCATCACTGCCTCGGCGCGAGAGCTACTGTATTGCTAGTAAGCTACAGGAAGTTGTTATATTTAAATTTTAACAAAACTGTGGTTCTTCTTGTGGTCTCGTCTGACTTATTCGTATGCGTATAAGGTGAATGCTTTACTCTTGAGGAGACGGTACAGTCATGAGCTTGATTGGAAGGGAAATATGAATGACTCGTTTTCTTTCTCTTCTGTTGTAAAGTATTTGTTGATATATTTTTATCTAACTTTTGGAATTGTTTTAACATACTGATGGAATCATGAATTTTTATGATATTCATTTTACTATGTTGAATGTAATGGTCTGTCTGATGTTTGTTGTCCTTGGGATTCAGATGGATAGTTGTTTTAGATGCATTTGTTCTTCTTGGTCACTAACGTTTATGATGAAATATCTGGAAGGTATCTAGGACTATTTAGTAACTATAATATGAGTTACGCGTGTATAGTTTTATTGTATTACAAGAGCATAATCTGAAATATGTTTACATGTTTGGTGAATTGATTTCATTTAAACAGGTTGTTTAATGAAAACAATTGATGGATTGCAATTGTTTTAAGAGTTAGTGCTTATCATGCTCAGTTCATCGAACTGACCCATGTTGACAATTTTTGCAGATGGTTGCCGTAAGTGGTAAAAGCTCGCAGATCTGATAGGATGATCAGATTGTTTGATTTGGTTTTATGATGAATTACAACTTGATTCTCTGAATGTACTACTTGTAGAAAGATGTTCTTTTTCTGTTGAGTATTGTATCAAATGTGCTGAATGCATAAAATGTATTTGATTAGCTTGAGAGGAATGAAAAGAGATATTTGTTACTTATATGTTAGTATTCGTATCTTGATAAGTTTGACCTTCTTCGGTTCAAATGATCTTGAGAGCATTGTTATTATTGTATAATTTGGAGACTTTTGTGATTATCAATGTAAGCTTGCAAGAATATGTGACTGAATACTTATGATTGTTTAGTAGTTCTAGTATGTTCTATCTAAAGCTAAATTGGAATTTAGATCACTGTCTTTCTGGAAGCTAGGGTTAAAATAAACCTGAACAGGAAGCTAAACGAGCTGAATAAATTATTACTTCCTAGTCTTGTTCTAAGTCAAGACAACGTTTAATTGGAATCTTAATCACTTTATCTCGATACTAATAAGTAAGATAAGATTTCAGCTATGAGAAAAGATATAAACCTAAAAAGGGTTTGGTTAGCAATCTCATGTGAAGATTGAGGGTTATTGTCCAATTTCGTTGATTTAGAATTATGTATATTCTATGAACTCCTTGAAGGGACCTCTAGTCTTAATAACTTCTCTTGTGTAATGGGTTTTACTAAGAAAGGTAATTCTAAGGTGAGGAACCCAGGGATTGGGAAAGACTACCCTTAAGGGAGCGTCTTATGGTATAATTTTAACTCAACGTATGTACCACTTATTAATAAGTAGATCTTTTCGAGGTGGATTTAAAGGTTGACGGCACAAGTCAACTGCAGGGTTGTACCTTCGAGAAGATTAGGATCTTCTCGAAGATACAACAATGCAGGTGACTTATGACGACACCCTTTGCATTGATCGTTAAGATTTACACCTTAAACTCGAACAAGTTACTCTGGGACTGATTAGGAATGTGGTCACGTTATAAGGCTGCCCTAGGAGACTCGGGGTATCTTGACACACTGGATTAACTAGGGTTGACCCAGTATGTCAGCGTATCCCTAGTCCTCGGGAGCATCCCTATAACATTGTCATCTTACTAATCCGTTCCTGAGTGAATAACTTGGGATAGGAGATAATACAACTATGATTCGAGATGGATAAGAAGGTCCTCTTCACTTTGTAAGTGGCCCGAGCTAGGGTTGTGGCCATCTCAAAATCTTCAAAGTAATTGTACTAGTACTCCTTAGTTACTTCTCTTATTTTGTTAAGGATCTTGAATTGCACTTCCATGTCCTCGAATATTGGTACAAATGCAATGGCACATAAGGTGAGATCATGGAGGATGTCAAACTTCTTCCACATGAACAGCTTTCTAGATGATCAAAATATTGTAAATGCTAGTAATGGGATGAGAGATACCTAGAATAGTCATCTATAACACGATATGATTGTAAACAATTGATTAAACTAGAATAAAATTGATAAAAGTGCTAACTATTACAATAATTAATAAATTATTACAATTCGACAAAGATCGTGGGTGATCCGAAAGGATCATGGGAGATCGGGACAGATCATTGGCAATCGGCCGATTGTTAACGATCCTTGTAAAAATTTGATAATTGAGATATTTCACAAATACAAATCTTATAAATTATTGATTTGGATTTTTATTTGATACATAAACAAAATGAAAACAAATGGAGTGATAAAATTTCTTACTTTGAACATGATAACGAAGAGAAGACCTGCATGTGGTTAAGGGAGTTCGTGAGAGATTTGATAACTTGAAAAAGTGTGGGGGATGGTTGGAGGATGGTTATAGTGTAACTTTGATCTCTAACGCAACAAGGTTTCACTACAACCTTACTAGATCCATGAAATAGGAGTTGTGGGCTTCTATTTATAATCACCGCTATCGGTTAGGATTGCCAAAGATCCAAGATTTTCAAGGAAATCAGATTGGAAGTGGTTTTAACCACCTCCAAGTTGGGATTACATGGGTGGGGATACATGGTGGATATTTTAGGGATGTTAATAGGTTAGGGGAAGGGATAAAATGGGTTTAGATGGGTGGTAGATGGTTAGGGAGGTTAAAGTGAGGTTGGATTAGGTTTACGGGGTAAAAGTATGATTTTATGGGATGAGGGTAGTGACTTAGGTTATGATTTTAATAATAGATTAAATTATTTTATTGTGTGTACAGGGTGTAAGAGGATTACTTAATGTGACAAAAATCGGTGTCTATAGCAAGCATTTCTCAATTGGATGTAGACAGAGATAATAGAATTATACATCTCTAACAAACATTAGAGCATAGAGATGGGATAATCCAACAATTCAAAATTTTGTAGAGGAAAAATAACATATAATCTAATCAATATAGTCTAGAACTAAATAATTGTATGTTGAACTTGCACTTTTACAAAGAGAGAGAAATAGAGAACAGATCATGTAACAACCATTGACCAAATGATTCAAACAAATTCTTTATTTCCACAACTTATTGTATTAAGAGGGATGGTCAAATGGATGTATCAATCATATGGTCTGAGGAAAGTAGCTGATGATAATAAGATATTAAGACAAGAAAATAAAAATACTCTAGGATAATATGATTGTTCTCTGCCATTTGTATTAACAATCCCTTACTTGTAGAGCACCCTCTAATTGTTATTCTTTATTCCTTAAGGAATATTTTCCAAATGGTAAGACACTAGAATCTATTCCACCAAATCCACAGAATTAGAGAATGAAAAAAAATCATGGGAGCATATGTAGCATCTGATACAGTTGTGAAAAAAAATTATGTCAGTTTCATGTTCATAAATTTCTTCTCCTTGAACAAGTAGAAATACCAATTAATATGTATGTAGGGGAGGTGCAGTTGAGATATTTTATTTCCACATTGAGGCATCAATCCATATGGTGGGATCAAAGGGTATATTACACCAAAGAAGAAACTAATGCAGGCCTCCTAATGAGGCATGATCTTCTAGCACTAGAAAGGTTCTTAAGGAAATATATTGCATAAATTTATTACCTACAATTGGTGGACAAATATAAAGAAATCATCTCCACTTGTGTATTCAATTTTAGGGGTATGTACTTCCAAATTTTAATATATCCTTATTTTCTTTCCAATAACGATATGGATTACTTTAAGAAGTCTGGAAAAAGAAAGAGGTTATATCTCCAACTAACCTCCGGTGGTCAAGTAAAGAGAGAAAAATAAATATGTAGAATCATGCTATAAATGCAGGAAAAATGGGTAGTTATGATATTTATAACACCATTGTTATTAGTATTGATGCTTGGATGGAATAACACATAGAACCATCCAATTGAGAGATAAAAAATATGGAGGGAAATAGTGATTAAATTTTCTAGGTTTAGCAATCCAAAAGAGGAAACATGGCTTACTTTCACTAATGAATATAATTGCACACGAATAGTAGAAGCCTTGAACAAAAACCCTATAGCAGGAGGACCTGCTAATCCCTAAGTATGGGGGAGTGATGAGCCTTGTTAATTCCTATGTAAACCCCATTTTTGTATCATCATTTTGTATTCGAATGATATTAGCATTTTGTAATTAATACTTTAATATATTTAAAAGGAAGTTTTGTGCATAAACCTTGTTCATTTTCATCTTATCTATGCTTCTTTGAATGGGTTTGAATAAGTGTGTGTGTGTGTGTGTGTGCATGCACGCACACTAACAAATGTTAATGAATAACGTATCTTAAGCCTAGAGAAAGACTCGTATATAACCAATGTAGGACTCAATTAAGAATTGGTATAGGAGCCACTTCAAGCCCAACATATGACTCATGGTACGAAGCGCAAGACTCACTTTGGAGTGCATGACTCACATTAAGGAAGTGAAGGACTCGTATGAAGGAATAAAAAAGACTCGGATATCGAGGAGATGAACTAATCTATTCAACACATAGGTTGCATGATGAAAGGAGCATTGAATGTATATTATTATCTAGTCATCATGTGACTTGCGTAGATTATGAGATTCCAACTTAACATCAAGTTTAGTTGGAAACATAGAAAAATGGACATAAAAACTATCATAATCATTATTCAAGGGATTTAAATGCATGAGCTTTGAAATCCTCTGAAATCGCTAAATCATCTCAGTTGAGCATTGATTAAGGACTCCACTTGGAGTTAACAAGATAAATCTAATCCAAGTGTGACATGCACTTGTTCTTTCAAACTTGTAACTCCTTAACAAGAAGTTGTTCTCATATAAATATGTTAGTTAATTATTAGTTATCTCTTGCAAATAATAATTCCTCTTTTAGAGTGACAAGAACTGTGCTTATTATAAAATTGTTTGTAATAGAACTAGTATGATTGATTTTTGATGAAAGAAAATATTGTATTACATTTAATAAATTGCATGATTTTGAGTTAAATATCTGCGATGATGTAATTTACAATCCTGAAATTGGATCAAAGGGAAGGAGCAAGGGCCACACCTCCCTAATGTGAAGCGAGGCATTGCTTTTTTCAAGTTATATGTTTATTCATTATTTTGATTTGACAAATCATTCCAGCACTCTCGTATTATAATTCATAGACTTAGTAATATTTTTTATCATAGCAACCATTTCTTAGATAGAAAAGTTTAGAAATAGTATTTGGTTAAATCTAGTAGTGAATACATGCTACAAATAATTTCAATTGTCCTCTTTGTTGCAAACATCCTCCAAAACCACCTTGGACTAACAATCATGAAATAATTAAACTATGAGTATCAACGATGCTCATTGAGATGTATAATAAATAATACAATCGGCGCTTTTCCATTCGCATTAATGTTAAATATAGAATGAATGAAAAAGATGATTGTAAGAGAAAGAATAAAATGGTAAGATGTTCATTCTCATATTATAAGAAATGATTAGAATGTTCATATTTCCATTTTGAACATTCGAAATATGGAATAAATGAGAAAGATGGTTATATGAGAAAGAATAGAATGGGCATCTGTCCATTCACATTTAGGTTAAATATATAATGAATGAGAAATATGATTGTATGAGAATTAATAGAATGGTTAGATCCCCATTATCATATTTTAGGAAATTATTAGAATGGGTTTATGTTCATTTTGAACATTAATTAAATATATAAGGAATGATAAAGATGATTGTATGAGAAAGGATAGAATGGGAAGTTATTTTCCATTCACATTCAGGTTAAATATATAATGAATGATAAATATGATTGTATAAGAAAGTGAAGAATGGGTAGATGTCTATTCTCATATTATAAGAAATGATTAGAATGGGTCCATTTTGGACATTTAGGAAATATTCAAGGATCAAGAAATAGGTTGTATGCGAAAGAATAAAATGGGAAGATTTCCATTAACATTGATGTTAAATATATAATGAATGTATTGCTAGGATGGTCCAAACCTTAAAGTACTGATAGTGCGAAGCTAAAATTATGTATTGTTCAAAGCTAGAAATATTGATAGTCAAGAGCTGAAAGTATGTAAAGTTTGGAGCTAGAAGTATGGATGGTTTGGATCTGAAAGTATTGATGGTCCGAGCTCAAGTATATATTGTCACATATAGAATGGTCCATAATAATGATTGTAGGAATGAGAAAGATGATTTTATGAGAAATAATAAAATGGGAATATGTCCATTATCATATTATAGGAAATTAATAGAATGGGCATATGTCCATTCTAAACATTCAGTAATATAGAATGAATGAGAAAGATGGTTGTATGTGAAAGAATAGAATGGGAAGTTTTCCATTCACATTCATGTTAAATAATTAAGAATGAGAAATATTATTTTGAGAGAAAGAATAGAATGGTAAGATGTCCATTATCATATTATAGGCAATTATTAGAATGGTCATATGTCCATTCTAAACATTCAAGAAATATAGAAGGAATGAGAAAGATGGTTTTCGAGAAAGAATAGGATGGGAAGTTGTCCATTCACCATAATTTAAAATATATAATGAATGAGAAAGATGATTGTATGAGAAAGAATAGAATGGGAAGATTTACATTCTAAACATTCGGAGTAACATAGAAGGAATGAGAAAGATGGTTGTATGAGAAATAATAGAATGGGAAATTGTCTATTCACATTCATTTTAAATATATAATGAATAAGAAATATGATTGTACAAGAAATAATAGGATGATAAAATGTTCATTATCATATTATATGTAATGATTAAAATGGGCATATGTACATTCCGCATTCGTAATATAAAAGGAATGGGAAATACGGTTGTAGGAGAAAGAATATAACGGGAATATTTCCTTTCAAATGCAAGTTAAATGTATAATGAATGTTAAAGATGATTGTATGAGACATAATAGAATGGGAAGATGGCCATTCTCATATTATAGGCCCAATTATTAGAATTTCCATGTCCATTCGAAATATCAAGAATATAAAAGGACCGATAAATATGGTTGTATGAGAAATAATAGAATGGGTAGTTGTCCATTCACATTCAGGTTAAATATATAATGAATGAGAAAGATGATTGTATGAGAAAGAATATAATGGGAATATGTCCATTCTTATATTATAGGCAATGATTAGAATTTGCATGTATCCATTCTCGAACATTCATGAAATGTAGAAGAAATGAGAAATATGGTTGTATGAGAAATAATAGAATAGACAATTGTCCATTCACATTCAAGTTAAATATATAATGAATAAGAAAGATGATTATATGAGAAAGAATAGAATGGTAAATTTTTCATTCTCATATTATAGGAAATAATTATATTTGAAATATGTGTAGGAAATGATTAGAATGGACATATGTCCATTTTGAACATTCAGAAATACATAAGGAATGAGAAAGATGGTTTTATGAGAAATAATAGAATGGATAGTTGTGCATTCACATCCGTGATAAATATATAATGAATATATTAATAGGATGGTATGGAGCTGAGAGTATTGATAGTATGGATCTAAAATTATGTAATGTATTGATTTGGAAGTATTAATATTCCGAGCTAAAAGTATGTATTGTCTGGAGTGGAAGTATGGATGGTCTAGAGATGAAAGTATTTACTGATGCGGATAGATGGAAGTATGTATTGTCACATATAGGATGCTCGAGAACAATGATTTTATGAATGATAAGGATGATTGTATGAGAAATAATAGAATGGAAAATTTTCCATTATCATATCATAGGAAATGATTAGAATGGGAATATGTCCATTTTGAATATTCAGAAATATAAAAAAATGAGAAACATGGTTTTATGAGAAAGAACAGAATGGGTAGTTTTTTATTCACATTCATGTTAAATATATAATGAATGAGAGAGATGATTGTATGTGAAATAATAGAATGGAAAAATTTCCATTATCATATTATTGGTAATGATTAGAATGGGCATATGTCCATTCTGAAATTTCAGGTAATATAGAAGGAATGTGAAAGATGGTTGTATGAGAAATAATAAAATGGGAAGTTTTCCATTCACATTCAAGTTAAATATATAATGAATGTGAAAAATTATTGTATGAGAAAGAATAGAATGGGAAGATTTCAATTATCATATTATAGGAATTAATTAGAATGAGCATATGTCCATTTGGAACATTAAAGAAGTATTAAAAGAATGAAAAATATGGTTATATGCAAATGAAAAAATGGGTAGGTTTCCATTCTCCTTCAGGTTAAAAATATAAATAAGGAGAAATGTGATTATATGAGAATGAATAGAATGGGCATATGTCTATTTTGAACATTCAAGAAATATAGAATGAATGAGAAAGACGGTTGTATGAGAATGATTGGAATGGGCAGATGTTCATTCTCATATTATAGACAATTATTAGAATGGGTGTATGTCCATTTTGAAAATTTAGGAAATATAGAAGGAATGAGAAATAATAGAATGGGAAGCTATCCACCCATATTCAATTTAAACATTTAATGAATGATAAAGATGATTATGCAAGAAAGAATAGAATGGGAAGATGTCCATTCTCATATTATAGGAGATTATTGGAATGGGCATATGTTCATTCTAAAAATTTAGGAAATATAGAAGGAATGATAAGGATGCTTACATGAGAATGAATAAAATGGGAATATTTCCATTCCCATGTAGGTTAAAAATTCAAATAATGAGAAATATGATTGTTTGAAAATGAATAAAATGGGAATATGTACATTCGAACATTCGAGAAAATATGGAAGGAATGATAAAGATGGTTATATGAGAATGAATATAATGGGGAGATATTCATTCTCATATTATAGGTAATGATTATAATGGTTAGATGTCTATTGGTGAGAAAAATTGTTGGGTGGAAAAATCAAGTGTCTCCACCAACGTTCATGGGGCTACGCCCCTCTACATTGAATGGTACAACTCCCATTATTGAAAGTAAACTAATCCTAATCCTATCTAAATGTTGTGGGTAGCCAAATTGGTCAGGGATCACATAGGGACACTCCACTAAACATGTGGAAAAGTTCTTGTACATGGGTATAAGGGAGGAAATTACAGCGATAAGGGGAAAAAAAGGGAAATTAGGCAAAGAAGATTACTGACGTGAGTAGATTACAGAGCTCACACCCAGTAACTAGAGTAGTTCAAACTTATATATAGAGGAATGTAAAATGAATTAAAACACCAAGTTTTCATATTCATCTATCGAGAACACTAATTTCCTCTCCAACTCCATACAGATCAACTATGCTTGCAAAGTGCATGAAAGAGAGAATAGAGGAAATACAAGAAAAGGAAATAGAAGAAGTGTAGCTTTTACTCCAGGTGTAGTGATGTATATATACAAAGCTTCAATCAATCTATCACAATTTATAATTTTACATAGTAAGAGTTCTTCAAAATTTGGAATCCTTTAGAATGGAGAGGCCATCCCAATTTATAGCAGTATGAATTTTCCTTTCACCTCCCTCATATGACTCTTCATTTCTATATTCCACTCATGACCTTTCATTTTCCATGAATTAAGTATTTCTCTTATAATTTGAGAAAATACTTTTACAAATTTAAAATAGATCACTTAAGTGAATAGGACGAAAGACAATTATGAGGCCCAACAAAGAATTAGAATAGAGAGAAAAAAGAGAGGGAAGGGATGAATGGAAATCACTCCTTATGACGAACTGCTTTGAATGCCTCGATGTAGTCATGAAATTTGAGTGAAGATTTATGCCACTGGTGATCTTCTACACTAATGAAGATTTCTCCCTTGAATAAATTTGAATCATTTTCCCAATCCAGTGATGACCGCAAAATCTATGATGCACAGACATCCTGACCACAGAATGAGTGTTCAGAAACATTGTTTTGAGGTTTACCGATGCAATCTTGAGATGAACACATACAATGCCCATGATGACCCTCCTTGAAACTTGGTTGATGAACCCTTTGAATCATTGAAATCATTCTGACCAATTCACTTTGAATCACCTAGTTCCTTAAGTGATGAAGATGAATTCACATGATGTGCCTTGTGATGCCCTATTTTTCCTCTGTAAACCATTACACTCAAGATGATGCTTCCAAGACCTCCATGAAGTTCTCATTCCTCCTTTTCAACTCATGAAACCATCTCATTATCCAAAGGGAGTCCAAAAAGTAGTAAGGTGAGTGAAAACAAAGTCATATGCAACTTTCCACTCCTGAAATGAAAACTTTCTATTTTTAGAATATGAGCCCATGCTCTGCTATTCTAGGACATATCACATGTCTTGCTCTAGTTTCACCTTCTAAACCTTCTACCATATTCCATCCTCCTCTGTTCCCAAGATATTGCTATTTTTAGCACATTTCTATTTTTAGCAAGTTGTTCTTTGGGGACTGTTATTTTGGGAAGAAGTCATTTTCTGTCTTACTTTCCATTTTATCCCTTTTCCAATTGTCTGAGTGATCGAACTTAAAATTAGATGGGAATTTCCATTTATAGCATGTGAGGAAGTATATCATATTCTATTTTTATTAAGTGGTGAAAATGATCTCGGTTTGTGATGGGAACAACTTTTTTGGATTCGGCTCTTCGTCGTGTACTCGTGCTCCAATTTTCATGATGATTCACTTACCAAAGAGCTCAGAAATGAAAAACAAGAATCTACACCTGTAAGAGCTTCAGGAACAGAGTTACCAAGGTAGAATATTGATAAAAAAATTAGTCTTGCATATCTTGATAAATTGGTAACTTCATCGTGCAAGAACTAGTTTGAAAGAAACTAGATTTTTGGAGATCCTTTCCTTCAAATTTCGAATGATTTCACCTGCCAGATCTTCGGGAATTGAAAATTTCTTCGAAGAGGGAAGAATGCTGATAAAAACACAGCCCTCCATATCCCTAAAAATAGGGACTTCATGACGTGAAAACTAGTTCACGCAAAACTAGATTTTTCAAGGATCGTTTCCACCGATTTTCACACGATTACACCTATTGGAACCTTGAGAAGTGGAGAGGTAGCTCGCTAATATTTTTGCTATTGTGTCATGGAAGTCATTAATGGAGCTTCAAAAATTTCAAGTCTCCTTTTCCACCTTGGATTGCAATGAAACAAATTCCATCAGGGATAGGTTTTTCTCCTAGACTTTGTGCATAAAATTTTAGCTTCACCGCTTACCAGATTGATGGGAAATCAAAGGAGAAGAAGTTGAGGCACAAGATGGAGTTTTTATTCTAGTTAATAATCAAGGGAATAATTTTATATTTTGTTTTTTTCATCTTGATGGCCTCTGAAAATAAGGAATTCTATAAAAACCTCATTTCAATCTGTGCTCCAGATTGTGAGATATGAGTGTTTCACCGTTTTGGTTCATGAGTGTTTCGGCATTGAATGGACATGGTGGCAGCTGAAAAATAAATATTTTTTTGTTATTTCATTCCTTGAATTTTAGGAATAATGGAGGGAAGAAAAAATGAGGAGGGGCAATGGAGGTTTGCAAGTTCTCTACAACTTTCTTCTAATAGTGAGTTTCACGGGCAATAATGGAGAAGCAACAAGGAGTTAGAAAAAATTTCAAATTTGAAGCTGGAGTTGGGTAAATTTTTGTGTCCTTAATGTCCCTTTATCATTAAGGGACATGAGGGACATCAATTTTCATGCGTACCTCGCAACAACACTTGGAAAAGATCTGACGATGGGGGTTTTGGCCAAAAAGCATGTTGGAAGCACCTGAGGGTTAGAAGATGGTCGCATGGGGGACCAGGAGCCATTCCTTGGGCTGGATACATTTTAATGTCCATCATGTCCTCTAGCACAAATTTGGATGAGGTTCATCAATTTGCACATGGCACCTCAACTTGACACTTTCCACAGATCTGGCGGTTGAGGGTTTGAGCTCCTATAAGCACTTGGGGGTTGAACTGGTGATCCGGGAGGTTGTATGGGTGAATAGAGGGCTTATAGGGTCTAGGAGAAATTTCTTGTCCCTCATTTCCCTTATCTTGAGGGATTAAAGGGATAAAAATTACGCTAGGCTCCTAGATCTGACATGTGTCCTCTTGCAAATTTGACTAATTGTTGAAGCCTTCCTAGGCGACGACTTGAAACGATGATAATTTGAGCTCCCGATGGAAGTTTTTGGAAAAAATTTATAATATTTTGACTTAAAATTTCATTAGTAATCCAATGGTGGGGTAATCATCTCTCTATTCTTCCATTTAAGCTCTAAAAAATCTGATTTGTGTTCTCATTCCATAGCTGAGAATGGGAAAAACTTATTATAGACTTATTATGCCAAGGTGTTGTGAAAAATATGATTTTACCATATTATGGGGATTAGAATTCCATTTTTGAATATGTTTTTTTGACTCCTAACTCTAAGTAGAGCTCCTAGAATCACTTCCTGAAGCTTAGTATCTCTTTTGATCTTGTGCACTGCTTAGGCCTATGAACCCTATTTTTGGTGAAATTGCCCCAACTCTTCCAAATATTTCTTTAACCTTCCAAAATAACCTCCATGATGTTTTTATACCTTTCATTCATCCACATGTTGGATTTTTCTCCTTTTTCCACTCCAAGGGGTCACACCTATCCTGGGAAGGCCAATGGTAGCCCTTCCCAACATTGTCCAAAATTAGCATTCTTTACGAACTCCTAAAATCCCCTAGGGGGTTGAGTTAAATTTCCTAATTCACCTAGGGGGATGAGTTAACATCCACTAGGATTTCATCGATTGACTGGGTAAGGCCGGTGTTGAGGATGGATAGACTTGGGGTGTCTTAGAAATGTATGAATTTCAAACTTTTCAACACTTGTGGGTTAAATTCTCCTGTTCTCTAGTAGATTTTTCCCATGCAAATTCTTAGGACAACAATTTCCATTCTGAATATTCGACAATATATAAGGAATGAGAAAGATGATTGTATGAGAAATAATAGAATAGGAAGTTGTCCATTCACATTCAGGTTATATATATAATAAATGAGACATGTGTTTGCATGAGAAAGAATAAAATGAGAATATTTCCATTCTCATATAATAGGCAATGACTAGAATGGGCATATGTCCATTCTGAACATTCAAGAAATATAGAAGGAATGAGAAAGATGGTTATATGAAAATAAATAGAATGGGAATATGTGCAAGAAATAAGAGAGATAACACATAAGCACTAGATATGAAGTGGGAAACCCTCAAGGGGATAAAAACACATTGAAAATTTTGAATATGTTACTCAATCCAAAAAAACTACATGAATATTACACATCACACAAGATTTATTTAATGAATCACCCACTTCACAAGGAGCACCAACCCCTATTTAGTATATTGTTGACTATACAAGGAGGCTAAAACCCCCCAAGATGATCAAGCACCCACTTGACCACTTGATAATGATGAATATCACTGATGTATTATAGCTCCTACAATTGATTATGATCACAAATTCAGCTCCATGCACACCAAAACCCTCTCAAACAAGTTCTTCTCCTAGTTCTCTCATACATACACCTTCATATGATGATTAGGTCATATGACCTTCAATACCTACTCCTTGACTCTTGTAAACTCTTTATGTCTCTTCTTAGCTTTTCCCTTGACCATTTTATCCTCTTCTTTCACCTCCACTAGCTCGCTCACATCCTCATAACCAACTCTTACTCAAATGAGCAAATGCATTCACTTTATACACATGACTCTTGCTTATAACAACCTCATGCCAGCTAAGACCATTAAATTCAGTCATAGATATCTTAAAAACACATCTACATCATCATATAAATCACATACATACACCTTATAGGTCAGCATATGTCACATAATCATGAACTTGTACAAGCCTTCTCAATTAGGCCTGAAACATAGTCTTCTAGCTCTAACAAATGTACTAGGAACTCCAACGAAACTCTACAACATTTTCAAGGAACAAATATATCTAAACAATTCATGTACAACCTCTAACAACCTTCATGAGAAGCCTTAAAAACTCTCAGAGCGTCTATCATTATCATGACACGCTCCATTTTGGCAAGCAACTTAAACTAGGTCACAAGAACCTAGAAAATAGTCTCAAAAAAATCAACTTTGCCTATAAAAATTATTCATCATGGCTCATATGACATATCAAGGGAAATATCCCATCATCAGTCACCTAGAACAACTCATGGAATCCACCAAAATAGGGCATAAGGATTCCAAACACTTCAATCTCTAAAACTTGTTAAAACTAGTAATTAGGTCTCAAGAACCAGTCTTGATGAATTTGACTTCAAACACCTATAAGGTTACTTATAAGCACTAAAACCACTTCGAACACTTCACTAGAATCCCTTCCAACAAGCTTAATCATTCATAATCCTATGTCACATGAAGAAAATCAACCAAGCATGCTTATTTCAAGACACCTTGATAGGCCTAATAGGGTTAATTAGGCCAAGATTACTTCAACATAAATACAACTCAACATACCATTCCAATATCTCAAAAAAAAATCATATGTCAACAATATATTCAATACCATTAAACCCAACTACAATATGCAATTCCATCAAACTCATCTCAAGCCACAAGACTAGGTTTTAGTCTTCTAGGCCAAAAGAGGGAAACCTGTGATACATATTACAAAAAAATTCTTCACACAACCTGCTGAGAAACTTTCATGGACATCTAGCACACCTCCCAAGGTATCTGGAACAATTCACTTCACTTCATGAAACTACCATCTCAGCTCTAAAACAATAAATCACCACAAAAATATGGTTTTTTAACTTAACAAAAGATTTGGAACATTAAACCACCACCAAAATGAGCTTAGATAAATTATCTACAACTCTCATGTATCACATCAACTTTCCAAATGCATTTCATGGTAATAAACATTAGTTTACCTCTATCACTCTACTATCAAGGTTTTAGGATGTTTTTGACCACCTCATATTCTTAACAATTGTTCATAAATGATAGGGTATCATTTAATTCCATTCTAACTCTAAAACACTCTTAGTTTTATGCCTCAACTATGGTGAAAATATTAGGACTCCCTAAAAATATTTTACAAGAAAAGGAGCACTCCAAACTTGACCTTGTGATGGGAATTGCACTTCTAGAAACTCGATATGACCAAAAACTCATTTTATTGATTTGTCTTGATCCTCTTGACCTAAAATTTTACCCAGAGCACTATCATGACTTCCTTCAACTATCCCAAGTCTCATTTTTGTCTACACACTTCTAAATCTCTCCAACCACCATGACTTACCTTGTCTTTCTAGCCTTGTATTCAATGAACATGTTTCAAAGGACCTTGTACATGCATTATATCTATGAAATGTGACATGGTACTCCTTCCTCACAAGATATTCAACCTCGACATGCTCCCCTACATTCTCAAATGAATATATCCTACATCATACGTCATGCCATTATACCATACTATTTGGACTAGGTATATGAATAGGCCTAGTATGACTCGACTCAACACATGACTCTTATGAAATGACATTTTGACCTCTTATAGACTCATTAACACCTTTGACATATCATATTGACCATGCTTGACCTCATGAAGTCCTCATACAACCTTTGGAGTACACTCACTAGACCATACTAGCTTGGACCATGTTCAAGAACCATGCAAATCAACCAAGACACCATGAAATGACTACAATATTGGACACTACCAGTCAACCTTCAAGATTGAACATGAATGACACATCATGGAGACACATAAACCAATCTTGACACCCTTCGACATCAATGTAAAACTTGATATAAATGAAAACAACTAGACACAATGTCCAATAATCTCCCACTTTTTCATTGATGATAACCACCTTCATAAACATTGATGACAACCATAAATGCAAACATCTTCAAGACATATTTTTAATTTTTATAATTCTACTCTCCCCCTTTGAAATCTATGAAAAGGTACTATGACAACTTCACATCAACAAGTGACAAGTAGACAATAAAACAACACCAACAATGCATACCAACTTCCTTGCAAAACTCGTTGGACTGCATACTCACTTTCTTAGTACCAAAAGATGCAAATTATCCATGGTCTTATTATGATCATGCACACAAAACTCCCCTAATATAGTACTCACCATATCTTATATTTTTTAGACCTTAAAGGTTATAGAGGATCATGCTATGACCATGTATTCCAAGCACATTGCTCCTCCTTATTTTGATCATCACTTCTTGAGAAAATCAACAAATTTAGAGTACCATGTTCAAACTATCAAATACCAATCCATTCAAACCTTCCTTCTTTTTTAGGAATCTTATTAGAGTCTCACAGATGATTCAATCATCAACATTCAACCATGTATGACATGAATATGTAAACAATTAACTTGTTTCAGGATACTTCATTCTCCAATTACCCACTTAGTTGGGTCATCATATGAGATACAGACCTATAAAGTCTCTTGAATCATTCAATTATCTTTAAGGCATTTTCAGAGTAATTTTTCCAAGCATAACTTTTTCATCATCTTTGTAACACATCTGCATACACAACTGAGTGATTTCAACTAAAATACCTAGGTTTTAAGAGCATTCATCACAAACTTCTTATGACAGACCCAAATAAGATTGGTCAATACTTTTCTTATCTCAAGTAACATGATACACATACCTTATCACAATAGCATAGATCTCTAAGATACTTTATCATCAATCATGACTCATCATACAATGGTTTTTGTCTCTTAACCAACTTAGTTCCCCCAGAGAAGTAACTTTACTCAGAAGACATATTCTCAAAGCAACATGTAACACTTAGAAAAACTTCACACTCAAATTCTTGCTCAAGGAATAAATTCCCCCTTGATCTAAAATCTTTTACTCTTTATGTCATTCAAACCTTGAGATCATCAAACTTTGCTCCCCCTATCTCTTAGATATCCTCTTGTAACTTTCTATTATGAGTTACCTTATTCAATAAAAAATAGGAACACTATATAACATACCCTTCTAATGGAGATATTTGAGTCATCATGCCTTGTCTTCTTGGATAAAATATTCAACCTTCGAATCAGGTTTGTTTTCCTACCTCTAGAGCTTTGAACACATTCTTCGATTCGAAATGGCCTTTAGGGTTATGACAAGTTTTCAATCCATATTTACAATCTCATTTTTACTATACTTTCTTAGATCAAACATCTTGTCTTTCACTCATGGTAAACCTAATATCATACCTTCGAGCTTTCAATTATATCATCATGACTTCATGACAAAACCCCTGTCAAGAATAGATAATCTTGATGACCTACTAACTCCTCTTGGAATAAAAATAACTCATCGCTACTTGTAAGAACTTTGCAAACTCAGAATACTATGTTTATACTTCACTTATCCCTTCACAGAGATGTCACAACCTTCTTAGTACCTTTGAACACACAGACATATTTTTATAGCAACACTAGATCTTAAGATCTTGATCTTCTATCTACTCAAGTGTGAAGCAACATCAAATAGACCCTTTTCTTGAATTGGAACATACATAATATACCAAACCCTCTATTGTTCTCATGACCTCAAAACATACTCCATTTTACCATTACTGTCTAGGAATTCTTTTTTGAAGAATCTCTCATGAAAGTCAAAAACTTCTTGATCTTTCAACACAGATGTCAAACAACTCTACCAACCTAGAGACAGATATTTTACATGACAACACAACTTCATTACTCTTTATAAATAGGATAGACATTTTGACTGTATATACTAAGACCATTGAAAGCCTAAATTAGGTCTTGAATATTGTACTCAACTTCAAAACCTTGACACAAGTTCAAATTTCACTTTACTCCCCCTTAAACCAGCAACCATAATTCTCACTAACTCACGAACTCCAAATACATAAACTCGGACTTTATGAATCATCATAGATCATACCTTATAACTTTTGAAGTATTCCAAAGCATATCTAGACTTCTTAACCTCTCAAATCTGGTGACTCGATTGCGTTAATCACATATGATTTTATTCAACTTTTGGTTTATGTTCAATCATAGCAAACATACCTCCTTGACTTGATGATTGGTCATATTTGAGCTTGACTTCCTCCATCTCAACAATATTTTTATTCTTGATTAAACTTGACCCTTCTTTGAAAAACTTTATTGGATCATATTTCATGTTATGTACCTCTTCTTTTGAATCATCCTTCTTAGCTTGATCTTCATGATTAGATACCTTGATTATCTTGATTATTTTTGGCTCCTTAACTTTATTCACAACTTTAGACATTTTGGTGTATAACCTTTTAACTTGACTGCTTCTTTGAAACAGTTTGATTCTGTCTAGATGACTTATTAAGACAAAACCTTGCAATATGACCAACATTCTGACAATTATAACACACAACATTCTTCTTACCACTTGATTGATAAGAGATGAAGTTCCAATTACACCCCATGGCTTTATAACCATATTCAGAACATGAATAACATTGACCTTTAAAGAATCTTCCATCATTCCTATAAGCCCTTATCTTGAAATCTATATATCTATGACCAAATTCATTACAAACATAACAATAACCATTAAAATAATCATACCTTGTTGCATTTGGTTGTCTAACAGGGGCTATAAATCTTGGAATTTTTCTTCTTGGTATCCTTCATGTCCTCACAAACACCTGGTCCTACCATGTTATCAACACAACTCTTCTCCAACCTTTCATATGTATGCAACCTACTAGATGTTTTTTCAAATATTATTTCAAGGACTTCAACTCATCTTCATATCTTATACAATATTCTTCTCTAACTCTTAGGGTTTCTACTTTAGACATAATCTTCCAAAATTCTTAATTTCCCTTTAGGTATTCTTTCACACTCCTAATATGGGATTTCAAATATTTTATGGCTTGATCATTTTCTACCTCCACATCATTGATTTATTCTTGTAATCCATGGATCAAGGATTATGTAATTTCATACTTCCTTATTAAAACTATCTCAACACCGATGATTTTCCCATTGTTCTTCTATGATCTCCTTCAAGATGTTAGAATTTCTTCATAAGAACCTCCCTCTAATACCAAATGTTATAATCAAAAATATTGAGAGGGGGTTAATTAGTCTTACAATACTTTCAAATCATTTTACATAGCTTACAACATCATTCAAGATAACCATTCAACATACATATTCAATATGAGCTTATTATGTGTGTAACATCCATTCAAAATTGTATGAAATTAGAGAGAGAGAGAGAGAGAGAATAGATAGATACCAAATATGAAGTGAGAAAACCTCAAGGGGAAGAAAACCCACTAAAAATTTTCAATATAATTCTCAATCCAAAATAATTGCATGAATATTGCACATCACACAAGATTTCTTTAGTGAAGCACCCACTTCACAAGGAACACCAACCTGTATTTAGTATATAACCCATTATACACAAAGGATAAAACCATGCAAGATGATGAAGGATCCACTTGACCACCTGATGATGATGAAGATCGGTGATGTATTGTTGTTCTTACAACTTCTTGTGATCACAAATTTAGTTCCATGCACACCAAACCCCTCTCAAACAAGATCTTCTCCTACTTCACTCATACATACACCCTAATATGCTAATTAGGTCATATGACCTTAGATACCTAATCCTCAACTCATCATGCCTATCCATAGCTCTTCCCTTGACCTGTTATCCTCTTCTTTCACCTCCACTAGCTCGTTCACATCCTCATAACCAAATCTTACTCAAATGAGGAAATACATTCACTTTATATACACAACTTCTACTTATTACAACCATAGGTCAGCTAAGACCATTAAACTTGGTCATATGAAAATTAAAAAAATCTAACTCATTATATAAATCACATACATACACCTTATAGGTCATAATAGGTCACATAAACATTAACTTGTACATGCATTCTCAATTAGGCTCAAACATAGTCTTCTAGCTCCAAAAAATGTACTAGAACTCCAAGGGAACACTAAAACTTTTTCAAGGCACCAAAAGGTGTAAAAATTCAAGGACAACCTATAACAACCTTCAGATAAACCCAAAATTCTCTACAAATTCTATCATTATCATGACACACTCCATTTTGGAATGCAACTTCAACTAGGTCATAAGCACCTAGAAAAGAGTCCCAGAAAAAATCAACTTCACCTATAAAATTTATTCATCATGGATCATATGACATATAAATGGAAATATTTCATCATCAAGCACTTGGAAAAACTCGTGGAATCCACCAAAACAAGGCATAAGGCTTACAAACACTTCAATCTCTCGAAACCGGTCAAACTGAAATTAGATCTCAAGAACCAATCTTGAGGAATCGACTTCAAACACCTATAAGGTTACTTCCAAGAACTGAAACCATTTTTAAAACTTCACTAGCATCCCGACTAGAATTCTCAAGCATTCATAATCCTATGTCACATGGAGAAAATAAACTAAGCACACATGTTTCAAGACACCTTCTTGATAGGCCTAATAGGAATACTCAAGAAAAAGTACTTCAACATAAAAATATCTCATCGAACATTCAAAGATCTTAAAAATACATGTCACATGTCAAAAACTATTTAATACCATCAAACACAACCACAACATGCAATTCCATCAAACTCATATCAAACCACAAGACTAGTTTTTAGCCTTCTAGGCCGAAGAGGTAGAGAAACTTTTGATACCTATTACACCAAATTTATTCACACAACCTGCTCTAAAAATTTCATGGCCATCTAGAACACCTCCCAAGGTATCTGGAACAATTCAATTCACTTCATGAAACCTCCATCTCGGCTCTTGAATAGGAAATCTCCACAAAACTATGGTTTTTCTTCAGCTTGCCAAAAGACCTAGAACATGAAACCAATGCAAGCAATCAAGCAATGAAAACCACTTGGAATTTGACATCCTTCAAAGAAATAATATCTCAATATGATAATGTGGGAGGTAATAAAATTGAGTACCATTCTATAAATCAAAGGGGGTATTTTGGTGGGTTCATCTAGCCACCACCATTGTAGTTACGTATTTATCAAAAACGCCCACCAAAATGAGTTCAAAAAATTCTCTACAATCGTGATGCATCACATTAGATTTCCTAATGAATTTCATGGCCATACACATTGGTTTTACTTTATCATTATGTTGATAGGGTTTTAGGAGGGTTTTGACCACCTCGTCTTCTTAACAATTATTCAAAAATGATAGGGCATAATTTATCTTCATTCCAACTCAAAACACTCTTAGTTTAACATATAAACTATGGTTAAAATATCAAGATATGGTTAAAATCTCAGGGCCCATGAAAAAATATTTACGAGAAAATGATCACTCCAAACTTGACCTCAAGTGGAAATTGCACTTTTGGAAACTCTATATGACCAAAACTCATTTTTACTTTGTATTGATCCTCTTGACTTAAAATTTTACCTAGAGCACTATCATGACTTCCTTGAACTATCAAAAGTCTCATTTTGTCTACATACATCTAAATATCTCTCACCACCATGACTTACCCCTGATTTTCTAGTCTTCTCTTTAATGAACATGTTTCAAAGGACCTTGTACATGCACTATTCCTCTTAAATGTGACTTGATAATCCTTCCTCACATGATATGAAACCTCAACATGCTCCTTAAATTCTAAAATAATTCTTTCCTTCATCATACTTCATGTCATTGTACCATACTACTTGGACTAGGTCTAGGATTAGGCCTAGTATGACTTAACTCAACACATGCCTCTCATGAACTGACCTTGTTGACCTCTTACAGACTCATTAACACCTTTGAAACATCATATTGACCATGATTCACATCATGAAGTCCTCATACAACCTTCAAAGTACACTCACTAGATCATACTAGCTTGGACCATGCTCAAGAACCATACAACTCAACCAAGGAACCATGACATGACTACAAGATTGGACACCACTAATCAACCTTTAAGCTTGAACATGAATGAGACATTGTGGAGACACCTAAACAACCTAGACACCCTTTGACATCAATGTGAAACTTGACATCAATGAAAACAACTAGACACAATGTCCACCATAATATGCCCATCAGCAAAATATTCTGCTACCAGAGTCCTATCTCTACTTGTCATCCCTACATGGGGAATTACAAATCCATAAGGAAAAAGGTGTCTCAAATAATTGTTTTTCACTGATTCTATTTCTATTTGAAGAATTTATCGTCTAGCACTATCTTTCATAGAATAAATAAATATCAAGACTTGGTGCTTACTAAAAACTTTCATCACCTTTTCATAACAAGCGTTATCCATCAACTGGACCTAGTGATACTAATATTTTTCTAATTGAGAGGAAAGGTTCTATAAATATTATCAAAATAGAATATCCCTTTCAGATTGTCAACCATTAAGAACATGGAAACATCATCATAATTTTTAAATGTTGTAGACAATAAAACCAACTATAATTTATCTATAACTATTATCGAAATAGAATATCCTTTTTGACTTGTTAGCCCTTAAGAATAGGGAAACATCCTCAAATTTTGGAAAGGTTGTAGATAATCCAACTAACCTTTCATTTTCTAGGTATTCTCAAATTTCCTAACTTTCCTAGTAACAATGTATTTTAGTGCCAATCAATAATTAGAAATATAACAAGTTGAGTGTAACTTATATCCCCATAATTTCAAGTAATGATATCCCATTTTTAGGATCGATTACAATTATTTATGTTTCATCTATAAAATAATTATTGTAGATGTTATTGACTTCAAATAAGGGACATGAATTATTTTACTAATTCATCATGGTGGAATGAAATTTTATCCAGCTTCGTACATCCGAAAAAGTCATTTCAAACAACTATTTTCCATTTTTCTATCTCCACCCTCGCTCTCTTAATTTTCTAGCTTCCTCTCGATGCTAAGCTAAATATTATTCTATCATTCCTTGTTAGTGGTCATTGTAACATGTAGATACTTAATGAAAAGAATAAGGCCATGCTCTCCCACTTTTCAAATCATTTCAATCATCTTCCTTTATTTTTGAGCTTTTTCCATGGCTAGATGAGTACACCAAACTATTTTGGTGTCCCTCTTCAACACCGCAATGATTGACCTATCTAAGGCTTTTGGTATTGAATTGCTTGGGGTTTGTGATACTTGAGCCGAGTTTGAATTTTCACCGACAGTAAGAAAGCTAAAACAAATTATAAACCCTAATAATTTAGAGCTTGGCAAGTATATATATATACACAAAGAAACAATAGAACCCTCAATGAGCCCGCAAGTATCAACACCTTTGATCCTTAAACATTTTTTTATGCTTTGAGATGGAGTCAAAGAAAATATTAAAAATGGACCAGATTGGCCTCGTATTTACCCTCTTGTAGGCTCATGAGTATCGTCGGGTCTCGAATATGTAGTTAAAACTAATCTAGAATTTTTCTTGCAGCTTATACTACTTAAAATGAGCATGGGGCTCCACACCTCTCATAAGATGTGCCATTTACCCTATTATTTATCAAAATTCAAAGAAAAACAATAACACATTACCATGTATAGTGTTAAAAATATTGAGTAGCTTAGGTTTTATGTTATTCAATTACTCATGGTTTATGATATTCAACTACTCATGTTTTATGACATTCAAACACTTAGGGTTTGTGATACCAAGCCAGAGCTTGAATTTAAACAGCATAAGAAATCCAAAATATATATATAACCTAAAGAGTTTGGATATATATATACAAAGAAATAATAAAAACCCTTAACTAGCATGTAGGTATCGACACCTTTGAGCCTTCAACTTGTTTCTTCTCTTTGAGATGGAGTCAAGAAAATATAACAAGTTTGTGAACCAGATTGGCCCATATTTCTCATTCCTTCTATATTTCTTGAATGTTCATAATGGACAACTTCCCTATATTAATTCTCATACAATCATATTTATCATCCATTATATATTTTCTTTACGATAATTTCCATATTCCCATTCTATTCATTCTCACACAATCATCTTTCTAAATACTTGTATATTTTTTTCTAAATGTTCGAATGGACATATGCCCATTCTAATAATTTCATATAATATGAGAATGGACATTTTCCCATTATATTCATTATAATATAATCATTTTTTCATTCCTTTAATATAACCTTCATGAGAAACTTTTTTAATGATATAGCCTAATTGCAATTAGGATATATTATAGGGATGTTTACAATGTACATATGCCCCTTCTCAAATTTCAAGTAATATAGAATCAATGAGAAATTAGAATGTATGAGAAATTATGATTATAATGGGTAGATGTCCATTCTTAGACTTCAAGCTTCATACCATTTCTACTATTTCTCAAGTAAATTAATTATATTGGAGAAATAGTAGAAATGGTCAAGAGCTAGAAGTATGAATGGTTCGAGATGGAAGTATGAATTATCCAGAGATGGAAGTATAGTTTGCATCATATTAAATTATTCAAAAAATAAAATAAGGTTGAACTAAATTTCATAATTAATTAGACATATTTTCATTTTGAACACTCAAGCAATATAGAAAGAATGAGAATTTAGAATGAACAACAATATCAAAGATAGATTGTATGAGAATGAATAGAATCAATAAATGTCCATTCTCATTTAGTTAGTATAGAATTAATGAGAAAGATTATTGTATGAGAATGAATATAATGATCAGATGTTAATTATCATATTAAAGTAAATTATTAGAGTGGGAATATGTTTATTCCAAACATTCAGTCAATATCAAATAATTGAGAAAGATGATTGCATGAGAATGAATAGAATGTGAAGATGTCCATTCTCATAAAGGAAATATAGAAGGAATAAGAAATATGATTGTATGATAATGAATAGAAAGAAATAAAAATGAGAAGGAATGATGACTAAATAGATAGATGCCAATTATATATGTTGTATTTAAGATAATGTTCAAAATAAGAAGATGTTGATTCTCATTTCCTGTATTAGATTTGGAATTTTCCCATTCTATACCAAACTAAAATATATGAAAATATTTATTTTTTCTATACATTTTCTTTTATAAGAATGGTTAGAATTTGTAGTTTTTTAAATACATGATTTTATGAAAAAAAAATTATAGCAAGAAAAATGTATCTTGTTATTGCTACCCATACAAAGCAATTTCATTTATAGATGGTGTCACTGATCTCAAAAGGAGGGATGACGAATGGTTTGTGGAACTTCACAGTCCAAAAAATTAACATAATGATTTGTGGTTGTTTCATTTTTTTCTAATGAACATCAAGAGATCAGTATTCTGTTGAGCATAAAGTGTATATCAGATAATATTGTATGTGTTCAAGTTGAAAATATAAAAACAAAGAAATAACATGCTTGACACTAAAAATGGAGTTACAGATTGCATTATCTATAAAAATGGCATGGAACCATCTGAAAATGTTCAAAAAGATTCCTACTACAATTTTTGTTTGAAAATGGAGCCATATATTAAGGGGGACATGACTATTATACAATATATTCAGAATAACTGTGCTAGAATTGTGAGTGTATTTAAAAAAATTATCGGTATAATTTGTTGTCTACCACTTGAATTTTATCATGAAGGAAAACATAGAGGAAAGGGCATATCCTCACTAATTGAGAATATTTAAAATGACAAAAAAATCCATTCTACGTAAATTAAATTTGTAGCATCTATATGTTTCTAATGGGACTTGTTAGAATGGGCACATGTTTGTTCTCAAATATTAAATATGGAGGAAGAATAGAGGTTACATTTTTAAAATCTAAAATGAGAGATACCTGAAGCTTCCTTTAATATGTATTTGAGAATGGACACATGTCCATTCTTAACAATGTTTTATTTTCAATTTGGGCTTATATATTTCATGGCAGAGAATATTGAACCGCTACAAACATATGTGAGTGGTTCTTCAACAAGTGTAAATAATGAAGTAAATCAATCTGAGGAAAATTTTATTCCTGAAGGTGACATTCATAATTCCAATCAGTAAGACATTCCACAACAAGACCTGCAACTAACGGTGGTGAATACAAAAGTTACATCAAACCCTACACCACTAATTATGACAATTGATTCGCATATAGGTATATAATACCATTTTTTAAATAAAATTCAATACTTTTTCAATGTTGGTTGGAATTAATTTGTTAAACTTTTATTAATTACAATTCTTACATTGTGCAAAATCTACAACTCGAGATAATATTCAAACAATGGAAATATGTAAGGATATAGGTAAAAATATATTCTTAGTGAAATAATCTTATTGTATTCTAAATAAATATAATGTAATAATGTATCTCAATATTATTTTTTCAATTCCTCCAAAGATACATTTGCACATTCAACCAAGAGGCTCTGTTGGTCAATTTCTATTAGTTGTGTTTGTGCGCATTTACATTTCAAATAGCATTTTTTTCTACACTTGATACAAATGTAAATGTAGAAAAAATTGTAACGAAAATACTACAGACATGTAAAGTGGAGGCTAATCCATTGTTTTTTTGGGGTTTGGAGCACTACAAAAAAATAAAGAAATATTTATCAAAAATTTGGATAAAATTTGGAAATATTTACATATTCACATTCTATTGTGAAACAACGGAACTATAGTCAATGTAATCAACAAAGGAGGTCCTAAGGAGAATTCTTTTGTCTCCAAAGGTGACTTTAGATAAAATTTAAAAGTGGTAAATGGCTTATGGAAATGTTGTTTACACAACTAGCCTTAATAGGTGATACACATGATGTAAGAGAAGCCTTAAAGAAATGTAGTCTATCTCGAAATAGTTGAACAAATCAATATATAAAATTACGTTTGTAATAATTATAATGTTCCTTTGACCATTTTCTATATGATTTGATTACTATCTAATGCTTAGAATGTTATTGATAGTTTAACTTATATTGATTAAAATTTATATTTAAATACATACGATTTTGACATTCGTGCCCAAAAAATTGTAATAATGTTGCATGAGGAAATTACATATAAAATTGACTTTATACTTTAAATAATATAAAATAGAAGTGTGCAAATTTCTCAGCAATAATATTTTCTTATTAAAATTTTATTGTTAGAGTATAGCCAAAAATATCACAACTATGGAAAATAAATTTATATAAAAAACAAATGTATACTATAAACTATTATTTGATTTTGAAAAAGAATTGTTGTGTATTGGTTGATTTTTCAGATCTCGTTCCACATGGAAGGAAGTTATTGGTTTTGGGGTTGAAGGACTGCTATTTGGAGTTCCAGGGATTATTAAATTTAGATCATTGAACATCTAACCAGATTTTACATATTCATGTTATCAATACTTATTTCAAACATTTAGCCCTACTTTTTTTAAGGATAACACAACAACATTTTGATATTGGATTGTGGTTTACATACATGCACTAAAGAGAACAACACGTCTTCATTCAAAAATTTGATTGGATATGAAATATAGAATTCATTTTTTGTTGGGGCATAATGCAATGTGAAATCAACAATAATTTTTAAGATCAAAGAAGGGGAACATTGTGTCGGTTTACATAAAAAAAAACATGTAAATTTTTTTAGACAAGTACATTCAAACATATGGAGCAGATAACATATTGTTCATAGGTGAAAAAACATGCTTTTTTCAAGACAGATAAGAAGCCCTTTTCTTCAAATTTCTTTCCAACTAGACATTTGATGACACAATGCATTTTGATAGAAAAATATTTACACACTTATGCACATGGTTAAATCATGTGGGGCCACACCAAAATATACATCATTCTTTGGAAACACAAAAATAGTTAGTTATATTGATTGAGTTTACTCGATATCATTACAATGTTTAACAAATACAATTAAATTGTTTAAGTTTTATAGTCAGTTAAAATTCAATTTAACTTTCTATTTTTAGTTAGAAGTTCATTATTTGAATAATCATTCAGAAATACATACGTAAAATAAATTCATATTTTATTATTATGTTACTTTAACATTATTCATGGGCTCCAGAATGAGCTCTAGGTTGTGTATATTCTACCTTAAAGGAAGCTTCGGACCATTCATACATCCACTTCAAATCATTCATACTTCCAGCTCCATACCATTCATACTTCCAATTCCATACCTTTTTTACTTAAAAATCCATATCATTCATACTTCCATCTTCAAACCATTTATACTTCCAGCTCCGGACCATCGATACCTCCAGCTTCCCAAACATCCATACTTCCATCTCCTGGACTATTAGCTAATTGTAAATATTATACATTTTATAATAAGAGAATGAGCATATGTCCATTCTAAGATATTGTTTGTACTAGAATGGGCATCTTCCATTTTAATAATATTTGGAATGAGTAGAATCTGAATAATATATGTAAAGTATTAATGTAACCTTTATTTTTCCTTTGATACATTGACTTTGTGGCTATTCATAAAAAATTCTTATATGTAAGGAAAATTGTAAATTAATAAAAATCAATAAATTTTATAATATAATAAGTAGTATTTACTATTTTTATTCAAGCTAAAAACCATAAACCCTAAAATTTAAATCCAAAAAAGATGATATATAATTCCAAAAATCTCTAATTTGGAATCCAATAATAGTATATTTGAATTCCAGTATTTGATACAAATAAAACCAATACAAACAATTTCAATTTTAATCTGGACTGGAATATGTCCAAATTTAATGAAATTATGGTTATAATCATAAGCACCCCACTTAGTGGTGAAGGTTGTCTTGAACTGATATGATTCTTACACAAGGACTTGTTTATACCCCGAATAACTATCTAAGAAAGAATATATTTTCTCTAGCCACCATTTGTAAAATTTTATCTATGGATGGAAGAGGATAATGGTCTTTTAGAGATACTTTATTCAAGTCCCTAAAGTCTACACACAAACTAATCTCCCCAAGATTTTTATGATTGGAACCAAGTTTTCCACCCAAGAAGAATTATTGATTGGGAAAACGATAGTTTCCTCTCCATAAGTATAGCCAATTATTTTCTCATAAAGGGATCCACCTTTGGATTGATAGGTCTATGTTTCTTTTTTATAGGTTTTGTGTTAGGATCCAATTCAATAGTATGTTATGCAAGTATTGGATCAAAACCATTAAGATCCTCATAACTCAAATCAAACACATTATCATACTCCTTACAAAGGTCAACAAGATATTTATTTTCAAAATTATTACATACCTTTCCAATATTTAAATACTTGTTCCTTAAAGTGGCCCCCTGCTCATAATTTTCATCTTTTAAAGTTATGTTCATTTTTTCTCCTTTAAAATGATCATCGGGGTTAAAGATGATTTACAAGATGATAAATTCCTTGTGTATTTTTTTGGTCTTGAGTTGGATGATCAGATCCTCATATTTCTCTTAGAAGTGACTAAGTTAATTATATCTTAAATCATCAACATGTAGATATGTTAAATAATCAATATTGTTAGTGTCTTATCTACATTCCTTTACCCTCTTAATAATTTCTTCTCCTTGCGTTGAAATTAGATCTATCTCTTCTAATTTAAAACTTGGATCTATGTGGTGTTATTTTAACACAAAATTTTGAAATTCTTGTGTTATGATCCTTAACATATTAACTCTTTTGGCCTCCTAATCCCATCATGATTTAATATCTCCAATATACATATTTTATTATCTTCCTCTTGAGTATGCTTAGTGATTTAAAAAATATTGAAATTTTTAAAATCCTAATTACAAAGTCACATATGATAAATAAAATGGTAAAGTACAAATCTAACCTAAGCAATAATCTAGATAAAAATGAAACCCTATGTGCAAGAGAGAGGATAAGAGACTTAGTTGATTTCACAATATCATGAAGTATGTTAAGATGGAAAATTGATGAAACACGAGGGTAGAATGTCGTAACCAAACCTAGAAAATTACATAGTTATCGGATATGTCATGACTAGGGTGCCTAGACTAGGTCGGGGGTTCCTAGGTTCCATAGTCTACTTCTAGGTGCATGTGACTGCAAAAATACTAAGGAACTGATTTTTACTATGTTGCAAGATGTTTTCTAACCTTCTAGGTCATTGGAAGATCGTCGAGTTCACCTATAACTTGCAAAACAAAATACCTCCTGCAAAACCCCAAAACACATCAAATCCTAAAAATAAAAAGATATAAATGAGGATTCGGACTAACCCCGGTGGTCACCCGACAAAGTGAACTTACAACCGAGCATTGCACTACATCTCAAACTCTATGTAGTTTGGTGTGAGTGTGTGTAGAACTTTTTCCTATGAGGTCTTGTGCAAGATGCACTTAATAGTGATCAAATATCTAGATGTACCAATGTAAGTAGATGTGTGGATAGAAAATGAAATTCCCCTCCTATGAAGTTTATGCAAAAAAATGTAGTCCCTTGTCCCTTGAATGATAGCTAGATGGATTCTTTGATGCTCTTAGAATGCCTTTAGATGCAACCTTAGGTGATGATAGTATATTCTTAGAGCTTGGTCCTTTATTATGTTCACATAGCTTTATATTTATATGATTCACTTGGTTGAATTTCATAATTGAAAAATAAAAGGTCGACCACCAAGAAAAAAAGATGCCCAAAAGGGGCTCGTAAGATACTAAGAGGTCACGGGCGCCTAGAGGCAATGAGGGCACCTGAGCATTGGTTTCCAAAGTTAATAAATATCAATCAATGAATATTAGACTGGGTTTTTGGGTGTGTAAGACCAAAGAGGAAACCCAAAAAATGGAAAAGAGGCCAAAGCTAGATGTCAATTACTAGTTTTCTCACTTATGAATCATATGACTAGTAGTATGTGATTAGGACCTCTAAATGTACCCAAGTGCATGATTTAGTGTCTACACTTCCTAATCTTCATCACTTCCACTCTATAAGTCACCAAAATCCACTTTTTAAACTACCTTATTGGGTAGTTTCAACAACATATTCTTTTTTTTATGATAATCTCTCTCAACTTATTGTGCTTATTTAACCCTTTATCTACTTACATAGTTTTTTCCTCTTGACTCTTAAACTATGTTGGATTTCCTTAGCTTCATTTGTCTCGCCTTGCTTTAGTTTTCCTAAATTATTTGGTTTAATTGATTCTTACATTCTTTATTCTTCACTAGTTCCCCCAATTGTTAGCCTTGTCCATGGGAATTTATTTTATTTAACAACAAACAACATATCCCTCCATCTTGATAAACCAATTTTCTTATTATCTAGACTCTTAAGCATAATTTTTGGGTTCTCAATGGGTTTCCTTCCTTTCCCTACTAATTCAATGTCTTGCAAGATTTATGTTCCATTTCATCATCTTTATTTATGTTTGGACTTTGTTAACCGTGTTTCCTTTTCTCATAATTGAAGTAACTGGATTAATGATTGTTAATTGTATTCTTTTTTGTTGGATTTAATGAATATAAAAACATAATACTTTCCCTAATGATTTTAATTCATGCAACTCTTCCAACACTAATGAGTTGTCATCTAACTCTTCATCTTGATAATTTCCAACTTATTTTCATTATATTTTAACTATCAAGGAATTCTCACACTTTTTTATTTATATAACATTGAAAATATCCTTACTCACATCATTGATTCTTCATAATGTCATTTTTAAATATCCTTCACTTATTGCATATGATTATATCTTCCAATACTTTGACTTTTCTTTGGTACCCATTAACCTTATCAAGGTTAAATGTGTTGTTCAATATGCAATAAGAATTCCTTGAGGTATTAAGTCCTAATATTCTACAAAGTATCCTTGACCTTTTCATACCAAAATGAACTCATTTTTATGTTATTTATTACTGACATTGATAATTTTGTGAAACATTTCTTGTACAAATAAATGAAACTTATAGTACATAGTTTACCTTTATTAATGAACTTTTATTTTCATGTACGCATCATGAAATAAAATTAACGCTAGAAAGTTTCCCCATTGGAACTTCCCACTTATTTCATTCACCTCCTCCATCATGGTATTAATCTCTTTAACAACATACTAGGAAATATTTTATGTTTTTTAGATTATCCTATTTTGACATATATGGGTATAACACTTCTTGAGAAATAAAAAGTCTTCTTGTCTTTGAAACTTTTGAAGCTAGCAATATTATGGTGATATAAATTTTTCTTGATGAAATATGGCTTTTAAATTTTATGCTTGGTGCTTAGCTTCAAATATTTTATCATGAGTTCTCTCATTTCTATATTTTCTAGTTTCTTCATAAAATACTCTTATATGTTTATAAAATAGGAAAAATAATTTATCCTTAATGTGTTTCTTGACTCAATCAATCTTCTTGTTATGTATATCAATTATTTATGTTCCTTTGTCAAGAACAACTTGATTTAATTTGGAAGGTGTACAAAACATGAAATTTTGTTAGTAATTTAACCCCACTCTCTTACAAGTATTCTTATATTGTATTCTACAAAACCAAACTCTAATTTAAATATTTGAATACATTATTTTGGTGGGTTTAATACTTATGGTTAAACTCAAGTGTTGTGCATTATTCATTTTATGTCTTTGAGGGCCATCCTACAAAGGATATATATATATATATATATATATATATATATATATATATATATATATATACACTATAACTACCATTAATGTGATATTTTAATCATCCTCGCACTTCCTATTAATTTCTTCCTTTTATTTCCTTTGTTCTTTGTGTTATAGAATTTTTCAGCCCTCTCCACCTCCTTATTTTTCTCTTGTTCCCTTTACCGGTATGTCTATCTCTTTTTCCATCTTAACAAAAATTTGACTACATATTCCTTTATAATTAAATTCTCTTCTTTTATAGTATATTCTCTTTTAGTAGTTCTTCTCTCCTTTGAGCTACTTCATAATTCTTTATTGTTCATCTATTCTAGAAAATGTAGTTTTATTGAACTAGAATTCCCTTGTATACCTCTCCTTTGACCTCCGATTTATTCTCTACTTTGAGTCTCTCAAATATTATTTTTTGTTACACTCTTAAAATTTTCATTGAAACGCCCTATATTTTTTTGAAAATTATCTATAAAATAGACTATTTATGTCACTTTTCAAATACTCATTTATTTCCCTTATACCAAGATGTATGCAAGTGGATATTCCTTAATCTCACTCCATTTTTTCAATATTCCAACTTCTAATTTTTTCATTCCTAAACAACAACCTTATGGTGTCACTTAGTCTTACAATTAATTATTTTCACGCTTCATTATAACGTATTACCTTTTATGTGAAAATGTTCATTCCTTCCTCCTTCCTACTTATCCAAATTTGTTCTACAAAATCATGCACAACTATTATCCCTTATAGTCATGTCTTCTACATAAATATGGGTTATTAATAGGCCCATGGTTTTTATAGATGCATGTTTGATATTAGAAACTCAAAGAATCATCATAATTATTCTTATGTGAAAATGCATAGGAAATAAAAATTGATTTGAACCGAGATACTTAAACATTTGGCATGAAACCGATAAAGGTTCCTCTCAACTCAACTAGATGGATTTAAAACTTAAAAATATCTTTGTACCTTTTGAGTGATTTTTCATTTATGTGTACCTCACTTATTTGAATCTTAAATATTCATTTTTATATGTAAATATTCTTACACTACTAATTTACAAAAGTAATTAGATAAATGTTCGCTTATTTGCATTAAAAACTACACAAATAAAGTAAAATTATTTTGTTGAACTCCTTATTTTTTTTTGTTTCCATTATTATTTCTTGTCTTCCTATTTGTCATCAGTATCTATCATAATCCATATTCATCAAATATTAAAATATGGTATCTTGGAGTTTAGATCCTTTAGGTTCCCACTTTTATATGGCTACCTAGGAAATACATTCATTATGTGGTGCATCATTAGGCCTATTGAAACTAGTCATTTGTTTCATGTTATTTTTAGTAGGCATTGATGCATTTTATGTGTTTTCTCTTATTGTACTCTTTATTTAAAACAATTATCCTCTTCCTACCCCATTAATATGATTTTTGTGCTCATGATTATGCACTATTAGATCTTTCTCAAATTTAATTACATTGATCTCCACTTCTTAGAGGTCATAGGATTCAAATATTTTGAACAATTTATTGATATGCTTTCTTATAACATCTATGTTTAGTACAATACATTGTAGTATTCTCTTGGATGGGATAAATTATCTCAATATTTGTGCATGACATCCTTTATAAATACCTCACTCTTAGAAATATGTGAATGTATTTCTATGAATTTTCAACCTTATTATCCATCACATAATTGAATCCTTCTATTTATGAGATATTTCTACTCTAAATTTCTTTGGTACCTATATTTTCCTATTCCTAAATATATTAATGAAAAATATTTCACTATATTGAGAAGTTTTCTTACACTTTCAAACTCATGAAATATGCTCAATCATATGCACCCCAACTAGTGATTTCATAGGAATCATCTAACCATTTGTGAAAAAAATAATACTCAACCTCTTCTCATTCCCAATTGATTTCCTCCTCATAATTGTTTAGATTATGAGTTTTATTTCCCTCCATAATCTTTTGTGTTCCCCATGTATTTGGGTTCATACATAACAACCCTTTGATATCTATTATAAAAACTCATGCACGTCTAATTGAATCTCATGTTGGATTTTCTATTATAACATTGAGTTATTCCTATAATTGTGGGCTATCTATCATTTCTTTCCATATCATAAACTTCATTATCACTAGAAAGTATTACTCCCATTAGTTCAAGCTCAACATCATGTAAAACTCCAATTATCCTAGAGATGGTCTTGTTATCCATGAAGAGATTTCTCCTTATGGAATGCAATACATGTTTTCCCATTCTAACATATTTGACTAGGATACTTACTTCATACCTTTTATGTTAGGAATTATTATTCTAGCGTTCACATTATATGAACTATTTATATTTACCGTGTGGTAAATATGTCTTATTAGTTTGTTATTTCACCTAGGTTAGTTGCTTTATAGTGATTTTTATAACAAAACACTTAGTATTGTTTTGTATGAAAAAGTTGTTTTAACAACTCTAAATATTGATTTGTAAGTCATAATATTATGGGATATCTCTTAATTTTGAGGAGAAGCAATGTCCTATAAAATTCTATTATGAGGAACCATATGAATTAAATACACAAGGATTCATTATTGTGTGTACAATATTTGTAATCTGATCCAAATCATTAATTTATCAATTATGGTCTTCCTTATAGCACATCCTTTTACAAATGTATCTACCATGGTATTGATCAAAAGGGGCATGAATATCAGCCTTTTTCAATTTTTGAGCCATAATTTTGAAACAACTAGTTCCTCAATTTTCCTCTTAATTTTGTGTAGGTCACCATAATTCATTGAATCTATGTCTTAAATGATTTTATGACTCTCTTAGTATTTAGTAATGTAGTAAGTTCACAAAATTAGTAAACTTCTATTATTGCCATCCTTGTGTGGTGAATTTTATAATGGAACTCTTCCAAGTCTTTAGAAAAATAAATACATTATATAGTTTGTAGTCTTTTGTTTTCACATTCATTAGCTATGCATGATGGCACCTCATTCAGATATATCTAAACACTACTTTGAAGTGCATCCAGCCACCAAGTCCCTCATTTGTTATACTTGACAAGAAGATAGGATGCATAATCATTATATTGATAACCAAGAAACCATTCATGCACAAATGATCATTCTATTCAAGGAAATTTGGAAACACATATAATAAGGAATCACTTAGACCATGTAAACAATAACTAATATCATTTACACTATCACATCATCATACTCAGATCAATGAACTATCATTATCCAACCATTTTTATCCATTATAAATCATAAGCAATTATATAACATGGAATTTGATACTCATTCATTACAATGAAGACGTAAGACTATGCGTGTGAAAATCAAATCCTAGAATAACACAACTATGTTCTAGCATACACAGTCTCACTCACTCACTCTCTCTCTCTTTATTTTTTCATTCATCAAGTTATCACTCTCTAATACATCAGATATATATAGGGGTGGGGACTTTCCCTTCACCACCCATGCACCTTCCTAATAATAGGTGTGTTTGCAAAAATATCTTGCATGCTTTACATCTTATGCTAATAATAGATTATCCTAAAAATAAAACTTTACTTTAATCATATTATTAGTTGTCTCCATGTGTGTGCTTTATCCTTTGATCTCGCATGTTCTTTTTCCACAAATAGCCTTTGTTTAGTAGTCAAGTCATCTAGATTTTATCCTTTTCTTGGTTGACACTCCAACTCTAGTTTCCTATTTTTATCTCATGCTCTAGAAAATGGCTAATTCCTTGTTCTTTCTGTATGTGTGCACATTTCCACATGCTACCTTGTTTCCAACTTGTGTGTGACCCTTTACACACTAGTCATTCTCTAGCGCATGTGCTTTACTATGCATAAGCCTCTATACTTCTTGGACACTTGGTCAATTTCTCCGACCAACATTACCCTACACTAGGGATATTTTACGTGCTTAGAAATATGTCACTAACTTCAATGAAATATGATAAATAATAAAATTCATGCACCCACTAATTAAAGGATGTGAATCTCCTCAGTGCACGCTAAATATTTTAGTCCTGGGATGGCTGGATTAATTACGGGGGACTATGTGTTTATAATGCTTTCTAGCTTCTCCCACACCACAAGCTCCTTAGTAGATATATCTCGGTACCATCCCGGATATATCGATACCTATTCTAGGGTCATATTTTCACCCTTATGCTTCATCTCCCCGATAACCCTAGCTAATCCCAAGATCATTCCCACCATGGAATCCATCTTCTGCGCAAACTATAGATCCTAACTCCTTTATCCTTATTTCGTAGGCCTCTCTTCTGTTTTTGAGTGCATCTTGTTCATGAGCAATCTCAACCAACATTTCTTCACGCCCAATCTTTCCATCCTTTTTGGCTACTTGTGCACACCCAATCTCTACCTCTTCTTGTATGGTGTGTTCCTTAAGGATGGGATCAGGGTCTTGGAAATTTTTGAACATCCATCCTACTTTCTTCAGCGCATCCTTAATTGTGGTACTCAATACCTCGTATTCTATTATTTTACATGCTACAAAATTCTAATTCTTTTCTCTCTTAGTGGCCAACTCTTCTTGTGATTTCCTTAGCACATTCTTCTTCTCCTATAAATCCATATGAACTAGATCCTCTAAGTAATGAAATGTCAAACAATACTCATCCTTAGCCCTTTCATCCAATTTGGGAGCACTATTTTAATTCCATCCGCAATATGGACAGCCTTTTCAAAAGCATATTTGGCATGGTTGTCTTCCTTTTCAATACCTCTATGATTTGTTGGATCTCTTAATATTTATTTTTCTTTTCCGCAAGAAATTCTCGTATGGTGGCCCCTTTATCCAAGTTTCTCCGGCTACTTTTTCCACTATCTTGTTTAAAGAATTTCTAGCTTGTTCATTAGTTAAATCCATTGGCCTTACAGTCACATGGTTGGAATGTGGAGCTCTCTTAAATATTCACTTTACACATGCATCATCATTAATATAAAAATATGGATCTTCCATGTGATTCGCATACTCTAAGAGAGCATATTCTTTGTGTGCATGGTCGCACCCTAGAGATCAATCAATAGATTTTATTAGTAGGGATGTTCTTTGAAATATTATGCACAACAACTTACACTTATCATCAATTTATCTTACCTATGGATGTGCTCTGGTGTGATTTAATTAGTCACGATTTTATTAGTAGAGGTATTCTTTATGTGCATGGTCACACCAAGGGTGCACCACTTTTTGCATTAGGGCTGCACCACTTCCATCTCCATCTCAAACTTCTTCACCTCCCATCATCTCATCATTTCCCTTGCCTTTATCTTATTCCTTAGAGTCTCCTTTGTGTGCTTCATGTTCTTTTACTTCATGTTGGACATTCTCATCCTTAGGTTCTTCTTCTTCCTCCCGAGCATCATGGATGATTGAATTTTCTTCATTGCATGCACCCTTTTCCTCGTATTTCTCCTCATCACTATCCTCATGGGTCACAAACTTTCACCATCTCCCTTACCTTGGAGGGGTTTTCTTTTACTGTATTCATCTTGGGTGGGGTGACCCTCGATGATTTCTTCATAGCTTCCGAGTTCCCTGCGCCACTATCTTTCCCTTTATGTGTTCTCTTCAACTTTCTTCTATGGCTCGATCTAGTACAAAGGTGTTATCTTCTTTCTTTGCCCCCTCCTCATTCTTATTATTCTCTTTCTTTTCTTTCTTTGTATGAGTATCCTCGTGTATCCTCTTTATGCCAATAGTATTTTTACCTTTAGATGGTTCTAGGATCTTAATCTCATCTTCAATATACTTTTCATTGACTAAATTGGGATTTAAATATGTATATCTTTGTCACTTCATCATTTCCTATTTCCAAATTTGTGGAGTTGATGTTGATATCATCTCATATCATAGTCTCCACATACGTTGTCTTTCCATGGTATACATATTTCTTGCGCAGCGTGTATGGTAATAAAAATCCACCTTATCTCGCATCAAATTTTAACTTGTGCATGTCTCAAAACCTATTCACAAACACCCGAAAGTACCTCATTGTAAAAGCAAAAGGTATTTTACACCAAGGGATTTTAAAACTCTACTTTCCTTCCAAAATTGAGGGCAACTCCTTGGGATAAGCCACTCATGTTCTAATGCTATGCACATTCACCTATACCACCTTTCCACTCATAAATTACAAGCATTAGTAATCTCATCACAAGTATACTTAGCGAACCTCTTTGTGAGGGAATTTTTTTATGGAGGATAGTTCCACATATTTTCATTTGATCCATCAGTACCCCAATTTTTGAAAATATTATTAAAAGGAAAATTGTTCCCCAAGTTATTTTGTCTCCTACTCGTGCCTCTTCTATAATTCCCTCGCAATGAAGGCGGTAATATTGTATCCAGTTTTGTTAGCCATCTTCTATGAAAAATGGAGCCACCTTTTTCTTGAGTCCATATTTCTTGCACTCCCAAATTAGTGATCAGTCACATAGAGACTCTTACAAAAGGGTCAATGATTTTAACGATGTCCATCGCATGACCCCATTTTGATACTTCAAGCGCAAAGGAAGTCACCTTCACTCTAGCATCATTATCTATATCAATGTCTATTTCGGTGTTTGAACTACACAAACCAGTGACTCTCCTAATCAATTATGCAAGTAAGGCACATCCTCCTTCCTAAAAATAGAAGAATTCTTTGTGGAATCGCGACATCAACCATTGATAAAAGTGCTCAAGTTTTCCAAAGTAAGGCAGCTCATAAATTTGGAGAAATCCTACACTCCCAAGTCCTTGTACCCCTTTTCATCATAAATGCATTTTCCATCAAAATTCCTCTCATCCATCTTCTATATTAACTCGTCCTCTATTTCATGTTCGTTTTCATCCGAGTGGTGATTTTAATCAATGATCTTGCACTTTCTTATGTGGGACTCCCATGCTTGCCCCATAATCATGCCTTTTGGGTACTGCATTTGAATACCATTCCTCTAGTGCGTCTTCTACTTGTATCTTCTTACCTTACCCTTTCCTTTTCCCTTTGGTGAGATAGTTGATGCTTTCCTTGGTGATATTTCCTCAACTCAAAATACAAATTAAACTATACCTTAGGTGTTTATATCTTCTTACCCAAATATGTGCTCTTCAACGAGTGTTCAATTCTTTCTTAAGGCTTGTTGGTTGTCAAAATTACACCTATGTCTCGATTTGGAAGAACCGAGTTGTTTGTGACAACAATGGAACCATCCGTAACTTGTGAGACCTTGTGCACTTGGGACGGATATCCGGAGAAGGTCAATTCCTCTACCTACCTTTCACGTTACTATTACTCCTAATTCGGAATGCAAATCCTAGACTAAACATGCCAAGAGACTAGGGATAGAAGGATGTGTAGAAAAGGGAAATCCCGAGATAAATAAGGTGATAGCACCGAAAGAAAGGGTTGATCTCTCTCCATGAGTGGTAAAGGAAATAGAGAGGGTATGGGAGAAGAGGGTAGAAGGCAAGCGCCACAGAGATCAACATATAGGCTCACCTTCCAGCGCACGTAACACATCACCATGGGGACTACAAGCACATGATTATGCATAGCATGCTAGAAAATGCAAACAGAGAGGTGAGATGCAATGAAAATGAGAGAGGGAAGACAAGAGTTCCACAAAACATAATTTTATTGCTTAAGGGATGCACAATCATTTACATTCATGATAGGAGGTGAGAATACATTGTAGAGACCACGCCAAGGTCTAAGACCCATGGGAAGTTGGCCACCATTTTGGCATGGTGTCGTTACAATAGAGAGGGATCCTTTTACAAAGCAGAAATTTGATATTTATAGAATAAGGAGAGAAGAGAAGGAAAAAGAGAGGGAAAATCATATTCAAATATTCAACCACCAACAACAAGTGATAAATGCCTACAAATCTACCTGCAAGGCTATCAAATGTGCTTCCCCATGTCTATTTGGCATGTAGAAGAAGGAAGAAAGAAAGATCTGATTGAAATCTAGTGGTTGAGGTCGATTAGATGTGTGCATTGATGATCAGAAAGACATTTCCCTATTTTCCGCCTACTAAATCCCACCTAAATTTGAATTTAAATAGTCCAACATGTAGCTTGTGTCAAGCTCTCTAACAAGTCCAAGCGGGCACCGATCAGAGATTTGTAATAGAATATATGGTTTTCAGAAGATGTCAAAGTTTTCTAGGCACGTAAGACACGTGGCGGTCATAGATTGACTAAAAGAGTTGGTCAATTGTTCATCTATTTTGTCTTTTCTACCATGTTTCATGCACTAGTTTGTTGTCCAGATTTGGCACCCTATTAGTGTGCTTTTATAGGCTACGTATTACACACTCAAATATGAAAGATGATGTGGCACAATGACAGTGCAAGACATGGAAGCAAAGGTGCAAGACCGTAAAAGGCGAGATGTGTGGAGGGGAAACAGAGGGAAGGTGCATGCATAACATGCATGGCGGAAAGAAGACATACTTTCATAAGGAAGTATGAAATTAGGGTTTGAGCATTCAATCGAGGAATGACACGTGGTGGAAGAAGAAAAAGTGATGCATGAGGGAGCTTAGTGTATGCAAGCATGCAAGAGGAATTCCAGGGACTTAGCCATTTTAGCAAGAAATTCTACATGGGTGTGCACAAGGAGTGCGTGACATGATAGGAAAGAAATCAAAGGTGCGAGAGGAAGGCATAAAGGGAAATGGAAAAAGAGATAGTAGAATGCATAAGAAGAAACAATAAGGCACATAAGGGTGTGCGGAGAGGAATTGTAGCCAACAAATTATGCCAAGGGAGTAAGCTTGAGAGTGGACAACCTGAAATGTGAAACATCAGAGTCGAATGAAAATATATAAGTTATCTAGATAACTAGGAGAGTTATTTGGATAACATTTGGAAAAATTTGGGGGCCGTCTGCTGCTTAGATGAAGATATCAATACCTTAGAAGTTCATTGGGCATGGAGTCTAGCGTTAATCTTAAATATCTAATCTAAAACTTTTGAAGAACATTCTTGAAATCACTTGAAGCTATGTTTGAACTCTGAACTCAACAATTTCTCTCATATGAAGATATTATGGATTGGTTTAATGAGAGTGAAAGTTATGCACCGATCATTGAACTGCCTCTACCAAAATTCAACTGTCATCCCGGAAGCAACAAAAAGGGGCACATGAGCACAACAGAAAAGAAAGGCATCGAAGGAGCATGCTAAAATAGAAGCACAACACTATATGTAAAATCGAAAATCATACATGTCCCAAATAGAACATGCAGAGTGTGCGCAAGCACTTGTTTTACTCGAAATTAAGCTTAATCTAACCTACTCTAACCAGAGACAAAGGGCACTCAAGTAAAACCTACAATAGGTAGGGAAAATTAGCTTCCCTTCCTCACAAATTGTAACCATCTAACTTATTTTGTGTTGAACATGGTCGAAATAAGAGTGAATAAAAAATTACATTTGGTTTCTCACCCTTCTCCTCAAAGTATCAACAAACAGAAGATACAACTCCTAGAGTTGTTCTGAGCTTGGATTCAAAAGGTTTTGTTGCTAACCTTTGGTGCGTTCAATCTCTACCTCATGTTCTAGGGAAAAGATGATCGACAAAAAATCTATCTTTGGCTCTAAACTAGCTAGAAATCTGATTGGGTATGGTCTGATCCTTGTGATTTTCCCATAGCTTTGAAGCTCAATCCCACATATAGGATTTTCTTGTAGACATTTCTCCTAAAGGGGAGCACTTGTAGGCTGGGTCACGTAAAGCTGGGGTGTGTGAGGTTCTACCTCTACTAGTAACTCGTACTCCTCCGGGAGCGCGCCCTCTGGAACTAACTATTTTTCTTCTAAAATAGGCACCCATATGATTTCCTCTTCCTAATCGGAGTCGCATGAGTCATGTTATTCTTCAACTATTATGCAATCTTCGAACATGATGACATTGGTTGGGAAAGGTAGATAGGGAGGGGGTTGTTTATTTATGGTATAGCTAGGTAGAGGGGACTCGGAAGAAAGTGGAAGGATGGATGTAGAAGGTGTGGAAGGTGAGTGTGCTAAAGGAATGGAAGTGCACGCAAAAGGGGGAATGGAAGAGAACTGAATATGAGAGGATGGAGGAGGGGAATTCTCAATGGGGTAGCATGTAAGAAGCTGGGAGCAAGTGTAGCGGGCTGAGATGATGTAAGTTGGCACGGAGAAGTGGTAGGGCTGTAAAATGGTAGTGTAGGGTTGCCGTGCACTAGATTTTGAGCCTCCATTTCTTCCACCCACTTTGTAATCTAGGGCAACATTTTAATTATAAAGTGCACCTTTTGCTAGGTGCTAAACCAGCCTTGTACAGGGCCGACCCATGGACAAGGGACCTTGTATCCAACTTTACCTTCCTTTATGGAGTACTTGAATCTAAGATGCATCATGTCCATCTCCATCTTTTGCACCTACCTCTCAAAATCAGCTTCTTCCAAGGATTTTCCACCATCATTTGTATAAACATGTTCTTCATAAACATTTTGGTTAGAAAAAGTGGGTTATATGCATATTCAGGATGACAGGGCTCATAAAACTAATTTAGAGGAGGATTTTGGAACTGTGGGGATGGAGGGATATAGTTTCGCTATTGCAAATGAGAATTCCATAAAGGGAAAGAAGTCATGATTGCACAACTTCAAAAAGGGAGGTGGAATGATGGAAGAAGGAAAATTAAATGAAAGAAGCGGGGGGGACTGGTCTGCGAATGAGAAAATGGGTGTGTTTGGATCAGTAGAGTCATCAGATGTATTAAATGATGCCTCTAAAGCCTAGATCTCAACAATAACACATCAAACTTGTTGAGATGAAGATGTATAGCTCTTCACTACTTGTCCCACCAGTGTGCCGAAATTTTTCATCATCAAACTTACACCCACATTTAGGATCTAGAAGAAGCGATTTGTTTGTGACAATAATGGAATTGTCCCCAATTTGTGGGATCTTACGCACTTAGGACAGATCTCTAAAGAAGGTTGATTCCTCTACCTACCTCTAACGCTATTGTTACTCCCAATGCAGAATGCAAATCCTAGACTAAACATGCCAAGGGACCAGGATAGAAGGATGTGCAAAAAGGGGAAATCCTAAGCTAAGGAAGGCGATAGCGCCAAAAAGAAAGGGTCGATCTCTCTCCACGAGTGGAAAAGGAAACAAAGAGGGCACGAGAGAAGATGGAAAACAATACACACTACGAGATCAACATGCAAGATCGGTCTTCTAGTGTGTGCAACACATAAACACAGGGGACTGCAAGCACAGGAGTATGCATAGCATGCCAGAAAATGCAAACAGAGAGGTGAGATGCAATGAAAATGAGAGAGGGAAGAAGAGAGTTCCACAAAACATGATTTTATTACTTAAGGGATGCACATTCATTTACATTCATGACAAGAGGCAAGAATAAATTGCAGAGACCACGCCAAGGTATGAGACCTATGGGAAGTTGGCCACCATTTTGGCATGGTGTCATTAGAACAGAGAGGGATCCTTTTTACAAAGCAGAACTCATTATTTATAGAAGAATAAGGAGAGAATAGAAATAGAAAGAGAGGGAAACTCATATTCAAATCTTCAACCACCAACAACAAGTGATAAATGCCTCCAAGGTTGTTAGATGCACTTCCCCATGTCTGTTTGGTGTGTAGAAGAACGAAGAAAGTAAGATCTAATTGAAATTTGGTGGTTGAGGTTGATTAGATGTTTACATTGATGATCAAAAGATGTTTCCCTATTTTCTACCTACCAAATCCCACCTAAATTTGAATATTAATATTCCAACGTGTAGCTTGTGTCAACATCTCTCTGACAAGTCCAAGCGCGTGATGATTAGAGTTCTATAGTAGAAGATACGGTTGTTGAAAGATGTCAAAGTCATTTGGGTGAGTAAGACATGTAGCACGTGTAGATTGACTAAAGGAGTTGGCCAATTGTTCATTTATTTTTTATTTTATTCCATGTGGCATGCACTGGTTGGTTGTCTAGGATTTGGTGCCCTATTAGCACGCTTTGATAGGTTGTGTATTGCACACTCAAATCTGAAAGATGACGTAGCACGATGACACGAGAAGAAGAAGGCGTAAGGTGTAGAAGTGAAAGGCACAAGACTGCAAAAGGCGGACATGCGGGGGAAACAAAGGGAAGGAGGATTCATAACATGTGCAGCATGAAAGAAGGCATACTTGTAGAAGTAAAGTATGGAGGCAATGCATGAGCATTAAACCGAGGAAGGGTACATGGCCATAGAAGAAAAATCAACGCTCAAGAGAGCTTAGTGTATGCAAGTGTGCAAGAGGAATGCCAAGGACTTGGCCATTTTGGTAGGTAAGTCGATGTGGTGCACACAGGAGTGCACAACATGATAGGAAAGAAAGTGGGTGCGCATGAGGAACATGCAAAGGGAAATGGAAAAGGAGATAGTAGAATATAGAGGGAGAAACAGGAAGGCACGCAAGGGAATGTAGAGGTATTACATCGGGAAATTATGCCAAGGAGCAAGCTTGAGAGCATGCAACCTGAAATGTGAAACATCAGAGTCAGAATGAAAATATATAAGTTATAAAAATAACTAAGAGAGTTATTTGGATAACAATTTCCTCATTCATTCTCCAAACCCTTCATGCCCTAGCATTCAAACCGTAATCTTCTACAAATTTTATGCATTGAAACCATAGCTCTACAAACCAACCTCTAAACCCTATATTCTTTTATCCACACACCTCCTTTTTGTGCTCACACTTCCTCCAAAAGAGCTCTAACCTAGTCTATGAAAAATATTCTCTAGTTCATCTAAGTTCTCTTTACACAAGCTCTTCGCACACGTTCACACTTAAATCACTCTTCAAGGGCTCCAATGCTTCAATATGCAAGGTAAGAATGAACTCACTCACACCCCTTTTTATATATTTCCAAATCTTTATCTAATTTATTTCTCCTCACCTACCACCATACTACAGCTTTAAATATAATTTTTACTTTTTCGGTACTTTATTCTCGCTTTCCTTCCGCATGCAGTAGTCATAACTATACATACCCAAAATTGCATGTGCTACATTGGCAGGAAAACAGGTTATAAAGGTCCCCAGTGATGATTCAAAATCCTTTCGAGAAGGTGTTCGAGCTCCAAAAACCCATTTATAGTATATATTTGTGGCCTAGATAGCCTTACTTATCTTTTCCTTGCATTTCTCCCTTTTCCCCTTTTATTATGTGCTTGTTTTGGCCTTCAATGCCGGGAATGCCACCACATAGGCGCGCTCTGAAAAATACCACCCCGCATAGGGTGGAGGTTCGTCGATTTTTCCAAAATCTTCACGCGAGAAATTACATGCGACGATTCACTTAAGTTTATCTTTTGAATGCGTCCGTGAGTCAAATTTGCTAAAAATAGCTTCGTTTGCTTGGTTCTCCTAGTTCCTTCTATTTTAAATAGATTTAATGAGTGGAACTGCCTCTTCAATTCCTTGTGCATGAAGTAACCTTCTATCCTCCATTCCTATATATTCCATGCTTGTATTCAAGAAAAAGGGGGCTGAGAATTTTGTGTATCTTGCATTGTTGTGCTACAATAATCTTGCTAGGAATTGCATAGCCAAGTTCAGATCTCTTGTGTTGTCTTTCTTCTACCTACATTACACCCATATTGCTTCCAAGCTGCCATCGCTCAAGTGCCATCCTCTTGTTGTTTTACTTTGCATTCCCATCCTTGGACTCACATGAACGCTCAAAGAAAGAAACAAAAGAACTGAGGGGATAAATACTCATACTTCCAGATTTTTCAAAGCTCTTGCTCTTCCAAGTTGGAGTTGTGTATTTCTTTGCTTTGTTTTGTCAAATTACATATCAAATAGAGTAGAGAAACAATCCATTTCAATTAATCAGATAGTTACAAGTAGATCAAGTCAATAGGAAGTTTTCTCTTGAATATTGCCGGGAAATAGTGGGTGATTGATAGCTCTGTTAGAGTCATGATTTATTCTTCACTTTTGAGGTAGAGTTGGAGATATTTTATTTGAATTAGATTTGATCTTATATTTAGATTCACACATCTCGCATAGATAGCTAGCTACTTGTTTTCTCAAATTGTTGGTTAGATTAGATGCATTGTCTAAAAAGTTAGAAAAGAAAAAAAAATTTATTTCCATAGATTAGCTTCTTTTATTGTTTCACTCTTATACATTGAGAAAACACCAAAAATATAGTTTATATTTCATTTGATAGATAGTTTATTCACTGAAAACAAATCAAATTCATCTTTTATGACCATCAACAATCCATGATGGAAAATACCTACGAGATGTGATCCTCTGGTCCCACAACCCAACGGGCTAGAGTTAGTAACTAACATTGACACAAGTCTACACTTAACAATCTTATGCACACCCTCTAGATACATAGAGAAAATAAGACAGTTAGAGACTTTAAACATAGTTGCTAACAAGGCCTACAAATTTTTGATCGCTCTCCAGGAATAGGGTTTGACCGCATGTATGACCATTCTAGGGCCTCAGCCTCAACGAGTCTTTGGTTGTGACCCAAAAATCCCGCAACCCAACGAACCTACTAGTCAATTAGATATTGGCACTAGCCTACACATGCAGGTATTCATATCCTCACTGCTTCCACCAAATATTATCACATAGCTTTCATTATTGAACATAGTAACCGATCAGGTGAAGACTTTCTAGACGAGACCAGAGAATCACCCTTAGTCCCTGCAGCTCCGCTAGGTCTCTTGTTTCAATTTCCATGACCTTGTCTGGAAACCCATACGAGGCACTTGCAGGCTACTTTCCACGTATTCCACAACCCACCAATAGAATATTGGCTGAGCTAGACATCAATTGGAGTCTCTGAGTAGCTATCATATCAGACCCCACCATTACACCCCTTCAAGTTAGGAGAGCATTCTTTTCCTTAGATTCACAAATTCCATTATTGTGTGTCGAAGACATAAGGTTGCCCAATTAGCTTGGTCATCGCCATCACTTTCACTCCCATTTCAAATTTCACCCGGTTGTATTGGCATGACCTCGGGAGGTCGGGTGCGCAGAAGGTCACGTGTTGATTTTCTGATCATACAAATTGGTGAACCCGACGTGAAGAGCTAGTCTCTAAACGTTTTCGCTTTCGTCCATCCTTTATTCTACGGGTATTCTTATACCCCCGAATATGTCGAGGATATGACAAGTACAGTCGACCCATCTCGGGTTTCGACTTGTACCAACACCATTCAAACATACCACAACAATCACCTTCACTTTCAACATGGGAAAACAACCTCTCATCCACTCAAAATCCTCTACTTCAGGGAACCAATGTTGGTTATTTTGTGTGCATCAAAGAATTGGATCAGATCACTGATACTTACCCCTTGAACAATCAAGTTCAAATAACATGAAATTTAATGGATAAACTAGTTCATCTCCTCAGGTATTGTTTCGACAGCCCATCACCGTGCAATCCGATCCACTCCCCCATCTTGATGAGGAGTATCTAGCACAATATGCTAGGAGTGAGCAGAAATTCCAACAAATGAACCAATCTTTTGATAAGTTGTAAGGGCAAGGTAGTTTCCCACTTCAAAACAATAACGCTACCCCACCAACAACTGACAATGCAACAAATGAGGGGTGGAAACATCATGAACAATTCATAGCAGGACACCATATTCCTCTACAACCTTCAAGGTTCAACCAAAGGAGTGTAAGCAGGGCACCGCCCTGTCAACAAGTGATGTCATTTCAGCTTTGGTTGATAAGGTTAGGGAGTTAGAGCTTGCCCAGAATACACAGAATTCATACGTAGGGAAAGCATGGACTCCTTCTTACCCACAGAACCATGGGAAAATACCGACTACCCAGAACCCGCCAGTCTACATGAATATTCCGAACCATGTAGACTTGTTAACTGGGATGGGTACCTTGGGTATGCCTCCTCAAGCCACATATGGTCATCTACAATAGGCACTAGCCGGAAGTGCATTCTCAAATGCTATACCAGCCGGAAATGTGACATTCCCTGGCTTCGTGCCTTCAACTCCATATCAAGGAAGTCAACCCCCATATATACACATGTATTCCAAATCTCCACAGGGGGACATGTACACCTACCCAGGTCCATATGGAAAAATGCAAGGGATGTCATATGCCCCGCCAAATATTTATGTTGTCCCATTTCAGTAGCCAACGCAACCCCCACCTCCCCAACAAGGGTCTTCAATGGTGGAAACATATGTAATGGGGACTTATTTTGAATATCTCAAAGAACCCCTAGATTTCTCCATTTGGGCAGTCATGCTCCCGAGACCCTTGCCTGATCTCCCGAAGTTCAAGGGGAGGGTGATCCAAATGCCCACATCAAATCTTATGCAATGGCCATTCGAGAGCTACTCCCATGGGATGTAGTCATTGCAAATATTTTCCCTAAGAAACTTGAAGGTATTGCTCTCGATTGGTATTATAGGATACCTGGAGGCTTTGATACACTTGTTCAAGCAACTAGTGTCAGAGTTTATCAAAGCCTTTGATATGAACAAGCTTTTGTGAACAAGAATCAGATAATTTCTTCATATCAAACAAGAACATAATGAGTCTAGCAGCTCACTTCATTTAGAGGTGGTGACATGTTCTCTACTCTTCCGCAAGTGCTCCAAACATGGACCAAATGGAACTTTGTGATTTATTCCTCCACTCCCTCAACAGAGAGATGAAGGAAGAGGTTCAAAATTTCCCACTAAGGAGTTATGAAGAGGTGCTATGAGGGTGCTCTTTAGATCGACCAAGCGGCCATCAACAGTGGTTGTAAGACCTACAGAGCAAATGGGAAGTTATTTTCCCCTTCTCAAAACACTCCCAGCTACTCCAACAATACAAATAACAATCAAGGACCAAAGATCCTTAACAAGAATTGTGGATTCATGACCGATAGTGTATTTGACCAGCCCAAAAGCCTAATGTTGTTAGTCCCACTGGTACAGGTACAACGAATAACAACAACAATGGGAATAACAATGGCAAAAATCATAGGAGCAATAATTTCTCACCCTCGGTAAACACTATGGATTTTAATCATCCCCAACAATAGCAACAACCTTAGCCACAAAGACAAATGCCGACCCCAAGCCCTAGTCAATACCCCAACCAATTCCAAAACCAGGGAAAGGGTTCTAAAGTGTTAACTATAACAATCAACAACCAAACAATAACCATGGTTTTGGACCACAAGAACCAACCCAAGGCCTCGGGATTATAATCCTGACTTGTATTGTTGTTTCCATAGGGTCTGTGGGCATGACATAAGAACTTGTCATGATTGTAATAAGTTTTTTCAACTTTTGCCAGAAGACCAAAGATAGTTGTTTGTTGACATGTTTCTAGCCAATGCAACTGTGCCTAATCAAAATACCTATATACGACCAGTGTCTCCATAGAACATGCCATTGGGAATCTTCAATGATCCTCTACCTATGCATCGAAGGATGGAATATTAGATCCTAATGGTTCAAATAAAGGCATTGTAATAGGGACTCGTGATCATGAAGCCTTAACGTCATCAAACACACAGGTGACACCTCCTTTGGATGGTCGCCAGTAAACAAAGATCATAGGTTTGGTTGAGTTAGACATTGAACTCCAGATTAACGCTGCAACAAGAGCCAAAGACTATTCATCATAGCCAATCCTGATTTACCCAGTTGTCTTGAATAATGCTCATGACACGCTAAGCAAGCCAGTAGGGGCTTATGACTTGATCAATGATCTAACCAAGACCTTTTCACACATTTCCTTCTTAGATCTACTGAAGAATTATCCCGCTCATCGAGCCGCTCTCTTGGAAGTGCTCGGTCTCGGCCATTTGGCTAACATTACCCCACCACTAGAGGCACAGATAAACCATATAGACTTTGATATTTTCCCTCCATGGCAACCCAAAATGGATATTGGGTTTGTATTTGACATAAGAAAGATGCCTACAGATGTCGAAATAGCTCGTAGAGGTGATCTAACCCTGTTTTTACAAGTTTAGATCTATAACAACTATGTGAAGCATGCGATGATTGACGATGGGGTAGTAGTTAACATCGTCCCCTTATTTTTTCTTCAGAAGTTAGGATATGGGGAGACTAATTTCTCCTCGATACGAAACACATTAAGAGGCTATGATAGTCTCAAGGAAACCTCGATCAAGACTATAGTATTATCGGTCACTATTGGACCCAAGATGGTGGTTACTGATTTTTATATTATAGATTAGGAAACCAACTATAATATGATTCTTGGTCGCCCTTGGATACATCACATGAAAGAAATCCCATCCACCCTATTCCAAGAAGTCAGATTCCTACATTTAGGGAAAGTATTTGTCGCTCAGGGTGATCCAAAGCCCTTTGAAATACACCTGGCCAACTTGAAGAAAAGGCCAGGGGTCCACTCTGAATTCAAGCTTCCCACCAACCAGTTAAACAAATCGATAAGCATGTTACTAGAAGAAAATTTGGTTCCCACAATGGAATTAGAGGTTATAGGTTTGATCAAGGGTATTCCGGCCTTCAAGGATGAAAGCATTGTTGTAGAGATAGTTTTGCTAGGAACTACAACAAATATTGTTGAACTATTAGAAAAGGATTTGCCTATCCTTCTTCCCTTCAATTCCATGGGTATGGGACATGCTTTGGGACCTAGTTCCCTTCTAGAAAATGAGGTTTGCATGGTAGATGTAACTAAAATAAAATAAGAACTTACAAAGGATGACTCAACATCTATCTTTCCGAGTGATTGCTGGACTCTCCACTTTGATGGGGCCAAGTGTCGCTTCATGCAGGCGAGTGCAATCCTTACCTCGCCCAAAGGAAGGGTTTTACCTTTTTCTTTCAAATTGAATTTTGAATGCACAAACAATGGGGCTGAGTATGAAGCTCTTATATTAGGTCTCATTATAGCCAAGAGAATGGGAATCCTCAATATTAGGGTGTTGGGTGATTCACAGCTAGTCACAAATTAGGTATCCGAGGTATACGAGACTAGGGTTGAACACTTACAGCTCTATAAAATTGTCATGTTGGACCTAACTAAGGGATTTGATTTCATATCAATCGAGGTAGTTCCACGTGAATGAATGTTTTGGAAAACTCTGTAATGACTTCGCCTCATGCTTCACCCCACAAGTAATGATTTAGAGGACACCAACTTCACGGTTTCACTCCACACTGAATCCTTGATTTACAAAGTGCCAGTGGCGTCAATGTTGACATACATGGAAGCTGAGGGCCAGTTTGACTCTTCGGACCCTGTCGATGGGGATGAGTCAACCTTAACTTATTTAAATGCTTTGGTGGAATTGCATCTTACTTGTCAAGAGGTAGACTTTTCCTTAATTTTGTGTTCCTCCTCTTATTTTGGGAATCTAATGATTGAGTCATCTCGAGAAGAGATCTTGAAATTTATGAGGTAGAAGAGGAAGGGGACTTGGAGTTTCCACCAGCCCCACCTGAGTTTGAGGAGGGTAATGCCTCCTTAATTGAGGGAACAATTGATATAAACATTAGAACGGAGGAGGAACCAAAAATCTTAAAACTAGGGTCCTCTTTAACTCTAGAGGAAGTAGAAATTCATACCCAAGTCCTTAAGGAACATCGAAAAGCCTTCGCATTTAGTTATAAGGAAATGACAGGAATCACACCACACATCGCAGTTCACAATCTTGTTACTAAGCTAGACACCAAACCAATTAAGCAGAAATCAAGACCTATGAAGCCAAAGGTAGCCCTTATGGTAAAAGAAGAAGTAACAAAGCTTCTCCAAGTAGGATTTATCAAGCTAGTTGATTATTCACAATGGGTATCTAACATTGTCCCCATTCTCAAAAAAATGGAAAGATTCATATTTGCATAGACTTCCGGACATCAACAAGGCTTGTCCCAAGGATGATTTCTCGCTACCATCCATTGATGTTATCATCGATGCAACGGCTGGATTTGAGTTTTTGTCCCTCATGGATGGGTTTTGAGATACAATCAAATCAAAATCTCCACCGAGGATCAAGCTAAAACTAAGTTTCTAACTCCTTGGGAACTTATTATTATGTCGTCATGTCATTTGGTCTTAAGAATGCTTTGGTGCTACATACCAACAAGAAATGACCTACATATTCCATGATCTTATTCATAAGATTGTGGAATCCTATGTGGATGACCTTTGGCCAAGGCTAGGAAGCACTGTGATCACCCAGAGGTGCTTCGTATCATTCTCTCGTGCTTGATTGAGTATGGAGTCACATTGAATCTAGAGAAATGTGTATTTGGTGTAACAGTGAAAGCTCTGGGCTACATTATATCTTCACGAGGAATTGATGTTGACTTGGCCAAAATATGGGCTATGTTAGAAATGGTTCTCATTATCGGACGAGTCTAGTATTATATATTTCCTTGGGAAACTCGGTGTAATCCAAAGGTTCATCCCTGACTTGACCTTTTCGTTCATCCAATCAACAATTTGTTAAAGAAATATTATATCCTGGATTGGATGGAGGAATGTGATGAGGCCTTCAAGGCAGTTAAGTGATTTTTGTTATCCCCTCCCACGCTAATGCCACCAAGGTCAGATCACCCTTTGATCTTATATTCACAGGCTACAAATGTTTCACTAGCTTGTATGTTGACACAAGAGGATGATGACAAATGAGAACAGGTTGTTTATTTTATCAATCGGATGTTACTCAATTACGAGACACACTACATGTAGGTAGAAAAGGAATGCCTTGTCATAGTTTTTGCAACCAAGTGCTTAAGACATTACATGCTTAATCAAGAGACAAGGGTCATCATCAAGTCAGACCACTTACGGACATTCCTCATGCAAGGATCCTTGTCTAAAAAGGTTGGGCATTTCATTACATTAATGGGAAAGTTCGAGCTAATGTTTGTAAATCAAAAATTAGTTAAGGGTCAAATCATCGCAGATTGGTTGGCTGATAATCCATTAGACGGGGTGATTTGGTAGATTTGGAATTTCCCAACGAGTGTGTATACTTTGTTGAAACCAGGCCCCCTATCTCTGTATGTCCTTGGTACACTGACATCATCAATTTCATCATGGACCACACGTACCCAAAAGGGGAAACGTCACAACAAAGAAGGTGGTTACACATAATTGCCGCCAAGTACGTCATCCTGGAATAGGTGCTTTATCACAGAGCCTTTGATGGAATGCTATTGAGATGTGTTGATTCTGAAGAGTCTAAAAATATTCTTTATGAGTCACATAGTGGGGTATGTGGTGGTCACTTCGGTGGCCATGCTACTAGCCCGAAAGATACATCGGATGGGCTATTTTTGCCCACCCTCAAACATGATGTGGTAGATTTTGTGCGCAGATGCCACAAGTGTCAAGAGTTTTCCCATGAAATCCACATACTGGCACAAGCTTTACAACCGATCGCAACTCCATGGCCCTTCTCCACATGGGGCCTAGATCTGATAGGGAAATTCTCTCCCTCATCAATAGATGGCCATAATTTCATAATTACAGCCACGGAGTACTTTACCAAGTGGGTAGAGGCCATGCCCCTTACCACTATCCTTGGCTCTATAATCGCTAAGTTCATCTTGAACCAGATCATTTGTAGGTATGGGGTGCCACAGTCATTATTTCTAATAATGGCACATCTTTCAAAAATGATGAGGTGCATGAGTTGTGTGCAAAGTTCAAAATAAGTCATCACACGACTTCTCTCTATTACCCTCAGGCTAATGGACAAGTTGAGGCTACCAATAAGACTTTAAAGTCCATTCTTCTAAAAATTGTTAAGGAGAATAAATGAGATTGGCATCTGAAGCTTTTTCCGGCCTTGTGGGCCTACCAAACATTGGTTAGAACACCAACAGGAGTGACTCCCTTTTCTTTAGTGTTCGGTGCTGAGGCAGTTCTACCACTAGAGGTTGAACTACCTAGCCTCCACATTTCGTTACATGGGATCCTAGGAGAAGAGGGTTATCAAGAAGCTCGTCTCTCCTAATTAGAAAGCCTCGATGAAGTTAGATTGAATGCTTTGAGCAATGGCACAGTGTATACGCTGACCGCATGGCTCAGCAATACAATAAAAAGGTATATGAACGTGAGATCTACGAAGGAGATTTGGTGTTAAGGCTCGATAGCCAAATTGACAAGAAGACCGGCGAGGGAAGAAAGTTCAGACCTAGGTGGATAGGTCCATATCGAGTGGTGGAAGATTATAAAAATGGCGCATTCCATTTGTGTACTCTAGAAGGTGAGGATTTTAGTGAATCCATGAACTCCCTTCACCTAAAGAGATACTACGCATGATCCATCAACATTCTCATATGTACATTATTGCATCTGCATTGCATTTTCATTTGTCTGTTCATTTTGTAAAAAGTGTGATCAAGGAGCTTATCCTTATAGCAATCCCCAAGAACTTCTAAAAATATTTGCAAGACATTTGAATCATGTCTCTTCAAATATTCATTGTATCATCAACTATTTATGTATCATTTCATCAGTTCCAGCAGGATAAGACAAATTTTTGATAGTAACCATACCAAGGCCTACATACTTGGTTCTACTTTTGGTTTCTTCTTAGGATAGGTGTCTTTTGTTCATGGTCTATTCTAGAAGCTTCATGGTGTCACATCCATCCCACATACATCTCCTTGGAAATAAGAACATTCTAAAGATTTTTCCCAAATAAGTAAGTCAAGTACAAATCAACAGAAAATTTTATTTTACACATTTCTTTTCCCTACCAACCTTTAGTGTTGAGCCTACATCTCTTACTAGTGATGTAGGGTTAGGAAAGGAAGGAAATGCCCTTACTCGCCTATGCTTTTTCCATGGTGATGATCACATGCTTCCTCTACTGGTAGCATGGGGCAAGGTATAGGGGGTCTCTTTGACAAACCTGAAATTCATGAACAATTAGACCAATTACTGGGAAATCTTAAGTCAAAGCAAAGTGGATTAGATGTTCAAAATTCCAAGAAGAATTCAAAACCTTAAAACCATATTTTTTCAACCAAGTGGCCATCTACGAGATCCAAGTCTAGATAAACTACAGAGCAATTCACATTCTAAACTATGAGGTAGCATTAGTAGGGTAAGGTTGTAGCGTCCCAATTTGGCTCTGTCAAACCTCTATCTTCGTCTCACCACTACCATTCAACAAATTTCATGGCTTGTGCCCTTCCTAACTCTTGGTGTTGAGCCCTCGCATCTTACTAGTTGTGTGGGGTTAGGAGTGGGGCAAGCATATCTATTCATCATATCATTATGTCATCATGTTTTGTCAAGACAAATATGAAGTACCGAAAATTGCAAAAGAAACTAAGTTTTAAGATCACATTGTGTTTGCATCATCATATATCAGCATCATAAAATACAAAAAGAAATCATTTTGTTATCATTTCACATCCATTTCATACATTCTAAAAAGCATAGGAAAGCAAAAATTCTAAACATCTAGATTACACATGAGAGATAAGCCAAAGAGAGTCAACTTGGATGCAATGGAATGCCGAACCAAAAATAGAGTTTGTATATCATAATGGATCAAGTTTGTATACAATGTCATCATGCATCGGGCATGGTCAAAAATGCTCGTATAAGCTCGAAACACAACAAAAAAATTGTATAACGTCAAAAAATCATGATCAAAGCAATAAAAGGTTAGCGGCTGTCAATCCCTCGTGGATACCTCGGATGGTCCACACCACGCCGAGGATCTCTGCTACAACTACGAAGGAACTTAGAATGGACTAAATGATGTGAGTGCCCATGGTGGCACCCACTACCCATAGCCTTGCTATGAGAATGGCTTCATCTCATCAGGAACTCGGTGGTCTCATGACCCGGCCATCTTTGTAACACGAAAGGAGGTCACCATCTCTGTGATCTTCTAGATAGGAGAAAATACATCGGAATGTCAGCAGCAGCTAAGGGCTGCCCTAAATCAGTAGCCAACTCAGCTGAGTCTTCCCCAAGGGGATCAACAGGGTGTCCACGCATACCCACCGAATGAGCTCTCGCCACTCATGTACGATGCTACAAAAGGAAAAAGAAGAGATAGTGAGCAAAGAGAAAATCACAAAATGTAAGTCGAAGAGAATACTAAACTAAACCTATAAAAATCAATAAGCAAAAATAGAGAGAGGAGTATTGAACATACTCGGTCTCCGGGAATCCATGTGGGATCAGCGGCGGCGTGCTGCTGCTGTGTGGCATCATGAGCCTCCCGAATCCTAAGGCATGGTGTTGTCCCATCATGGACTCATCATCTCCTCCAAGGGTCTCCTCTAAGACTAGAGTCTCTCTCTCATGCTCACCTCCTCATGTGCTGCTTTGAGGATCTCCTGGGTGTCATGCCACTCATGGTCATTGTCTTCTCCCTCCAAAGGTCCTGCCCCCTCATCCTCCTCTCTTCCTGACTCCCCCTCCTCGTGTCATCTCCCGCCTCCTCAGAATTAGAGTCCAATTCAATCGGTTCATCCTCCTCCCCACTGAACAGGAGCCGCCCCAATCTGAAGTAAAGGTGCTTGAGGAGCACTAGCTGCTCATCAAGCCTGAACTACGTGCCTAACTACAATAGGCACACCAGGAGTAACAACTATCTAGCCAAGATCCCCTCTAGGACCTCTCCATGCCTCCTAGATAGTCCTGTAAATAGGTGTCACTAGAGGAAGCATGATAGGGTATGGAAGACCAAACTACTGAGGTACCCGGTCAAAGGGGTGAATCTCTAGTCCCCGGCCCTATCAACTAGCTTGCTCGTGGAAGAGAAAGCTACCATCATCATAGTCTCCTCACCCCATATCCCTATCATATCTTGATAGGGTGTGGGGGTCATGTCAGCCATAGTCAGAGAGGCCACCGACTGATGTGGAGTCTAGAGCACTGACATGCCTATCCATCTAGCTGCCTAGATAGCCCCTAGATCTAACACCTCCACCCCCTACCATACGGGATGAAATGCTTGTAGACCCAACTCATAACTAGAGTGGGGTGGCTCAATGACTAGCCCCTATGCAATCTCATGACTCTATATAAATCATGGTATGTGGTCCCCAAGATATCTTCTCCCCAGGCATACCTATGGCCATGAGCCTTGATCTGCATAATGATGGGGCCCCATAGTATAAAAGTGTATCTCCCCCTTGTCCCTGATCAGTCTCGAGGACAGGATACCCATGATGGCTTTCCGGAGGGTAGGAATGGGAGCAGTAGCAATAGACCAAACCTTTATTCCCTTCTTCGAGCCAGAAGAGACAATAACATCTCCCATATATGTAGCTTGTTGTCTCATCATGGCTCTGACCCTACTATCTCCAATGTTAGTTTCCTACCAAGTACTGGGAGACCAAGAATGCGATAGACATCCTCCAAAGTGATGGTCCACTCCCGACACCTGGGAACCGGAAAGTGTTTCTGGTCGTATCCCAATAAGAAAATAAGTCACACAGAATATGACTAGCAGGAGCAACATGGGGCACCCGTGCTATCTCGCCAGATGTCTACCTATTGTAGAAGATCCATCTCAGCCTGGGTCAGCTGATCTAAAATCCCAGGGAGCCAATCGCACTCTCTCTCTCGCTCCAACGTATGTACTCCACCTTTTTTTGCATCCACCAAAACATGAGAAAAGAGTAAGTTAGTAAAGCATGCCACATAATAAGCTCATCAAAAACATAGTAAACTCTCAAAAATCTAAAAAGGTCAAGTTTTGAGCATGTTTTGACGTTTTGTCTAGAACCGCCACCTAGTGTAGGGCGGCGGTTCCTAGACCACCGCCTTGAGTTGGGCGCGGTCCTGTGACCGCCACCCTACTTTGGGCAGCGGTCCTGAACCGAATTTCAAAACACACCATGAACCCTAAGGAAGACCAAAAAATGATAAAATTGACCATTTTTGCTAGAAAAAAAAGCATGACCTATGGGCGCCCCCTTAAAGACTTATTCAAGACCAAAAATTTTGAAAATCTCCCCCCTAGGTGAAGTTTTCAACATTTAAAATTTTAGGGTACAAAAAGACAAAGAAGGAAATAACTAACCTAGGAGTGCGCTAGTCGATCTCCTGCACGTGGAGGCATGATCATGATCTCAACACGAACGTATTGATTGTATTCTATTGAAAACGGTCACCATAAATCCAGAGCTCCAAATCAATCAAACAATCCAAATCAACAATGCACAAATGAATTAGAAAATGAATTTGTTTTGATATATATGGTCTTTCTAACCTTGTCTTGAGTATATGTGTTCACAGGGCTAGAGCGTTGGCGTAGGTATATTTCTACATCCTGCGCAAATGGTAAGTCCTCTTGTCGTTTTAATTTAGTGTTTATTTTTGATATTTTATCTATCTACACTTGAGTCTTATTTTTCTCTTGCAGGTAGCGGGAGCTTGGGTGGCAAGATTTCGACACATGGGCGTGTCAGGTATAGCTTCTAACTCCCCATTTCGGGAATGCCATACTCGGACTTTACGTTTTATGCCTCTTTCATGGCTAAGACGCTTCTCCGAGGGACAATATGTACACACCCAAAATTACATGTGCTACATTGGTGGGAAAACAGTTATAAAGGTCCCCAGTGATGATTCAAAATCCTTTCGAGAAGGTGTTCGAGCTCCAAAAACCCATTTGCAATATATATTTTTGGCCTAGATAGCCTTACTTATCTTTTCCTACATTTCTCCCTTTTCCCCTTTTATTATGTGCTTGTTTTGGCCTTCATGCTGACCTCCACCCTGCACATGGTGGCGGCCCTAATTGATTTTTCCAGAATCTTCATGTGAGAAATTACATGCGACGATTCACTTAATTTTATCTTTTGAATGCATCTGTGAGTCGAATTTGCTAAAAATAGCTTTGTTTGCTTGGTTCTCCTAGTTCCTTCTATTTTAAATAGATTTAATGAGTGGAACTACCTCTTCAATTCCTTGTGCATGAAGTAACCTTCTAGCCTCCATTCCTATATATTCCATGCTTGTATTCAAGCAAAAGGGGCCTGAGAATTTTGTGTATCTTGCATTGTTGTGCTGCAATAATCTTGCTAGGAATTGCATAGCCAAGTTCAGATCTCTTGTGCTATCTTTCTTCTACCTGCATTACGCCCAGATTTCTTCTAAGCTACCATCGCTCAAGCGCCATCCTCTTGTTTTTGTTCTTTGCATTCCCATCCTTGGACTCACATGAACGCTCAAAGAAAGAAAGGAAAGAACTAAGGGGATAGATACTCATACTTCTGTATTTTCCAAAGCTCTTGCTCTTCCAGGTTGGAGTTGTGTATTTGTTTGCTTTGTTTTGTCAAATTACATATCAAATAGAGTAGAGAAACAATTCATTTCAATTAATCAGATAGTTACAAGTAGATCAAGTCAATAGGAATTTTCTCTTCAATATTGCCAGGGAAATAATGGGTGAATGATAGCTCTGTTAGAGTCATGATTTATTCTTCACTTTTGAGGTAGAGTTGGAGAGATTTTATTTGAATTAGAGTAGATCTTATATTTAGATTCACACATCTGCATAAATAGCTAGCTACATCCAACCAACTATTTTTTTCTTTAAATTGTTGGTTAGATTAGATGCATTGTCTGAAAAGTTAGAAAAGCACAAAAATATTTATTTCCATAGATTAGCTTGTTTTATTGTTTCACTTTTATACATTAAGAAAAAACCAAAAATATAGTTTAGATTTCATTTTATACATAGTTTATTCACCGAAAATGAATCAAATTCATCTTGTATGACCATCAACGGTCCATGCAGTAGGAAAAGACCTATGGTTTTGATCCTCTAGTCCCACAACCCAACGGGCCAGAGTTAGTAACTGACATTGACACAAGTCTACACTTAACAATCTTACACACACCCGCCACATACATAGAGAAAATAAGACAATTAGAGACTTTAAACATAGTTGCTAACAAGGCCTACGACTTTTGGACTGCTCCTGGGAATAGGGTTTGACTACATGTATGACCATTCCAGGGCCTCAGCCTCAACGAGTCTTTGGTTGTGACCCAAAAATCTTGCAACCCAATGGACCTACTAGTCAGTTAGATATTGACACTAGCCTATGCATGCAGGTATTCATATCCTCACTGCTTCCACCAAATATTATCACATAGCTTTCATTGTTGAACATAGCAACCGATCAGGCTAAGAATTTCTAGATGAGACCAGAGAATCGCCCTTAGTCCCTGCAGCTCCGCTAGGTCTCTTGTTTCAATTTCCATGACCTTGTCTGGAAACCCATACGAGGCACTTACAGGCTACTTTCCATGTATTCCACAACCCACCAATAGAATATCGGCTGAGCTAGACATCGATTGGAGTCTCTGAGTAGCTATCATATCAGACCTCACCATTACACCCTTTAGGTTAGGAGAGCATTCTTTGCCTTAGATTCACAAATTCCATTATTGTGTGTCGAAGACATAAGGTTTCCCAATTAGCTTGGTCATTGCCATCACTTTCACTCCCATTTCAAATTCCACACCAGCTGTCTTGGCATGACCTCGGGAGGTCGGGTGCGCAGAAGGTCACGTGTTGATTTTATGTCATACAAATTGGTGAACCCGACGTGAAGAGCTAGTCTCTAAACGTTTCTCGCTTTGTCCATCCTTTATTCTACGGGTATTCTTATACCCCCGAATATGTCGAGGATATGACGAGTACGGTTGACCCATCTCGGTTTCAACTTGTACCAACACCATTCAAACATACCACAATAGTCACCTTCACTTTCAACGTGGGCAGACAACCGCTCATCCACTCAAAATCCTCTACTTCAGGGAACCAATGTTGGTTCTTTTGTGTGCATCAAAGAACTGGATCAAATCACTCAGACTTACCCCCTTGAACAATCAAGTTCAAATAACATGACATTTACTGGAGAAACTAGTTCATCTCCTCGAGTATTTTTTTGACAGCCATCACCGTGCAATCCGATCCACTCCCCCATCTTGATGAGGAGTATCTAGCATGATATGCTAGGAGTGAGCAAAAATTCCAACAAATGAACCAATCTTTTGATAGGTTGTAAGGGCAAGGTAGTGTCCCACTTCAAAACAATAACGCTACCCCACCACCAACTGACAATACAACCAATGAGGGGTGGAAACATCATGAACAATTCATAGTGGGACACCATATTCCTCAACAACCTTCAAGGGTTCAACCAAAGGAGTCTAAGCAGGGCACCACCCCGTCATGGGCGATGTCATTTCAGCTTTAGTTGATAAGGTTAGGGAGTTAGAGCTTTCCCAGAATACACAGAATTCATACACAGGGCAAGCATGGACTCCGTACCCACAAAACCATGGGAAAATACCGAATGCCGAGAATCTCCCTTAGTCCCCGTAGCTCCGCTAGGTCTCTTGTTTCAATTTCCATGACCTTGTCTAGAAACCCATATGAGGCACCTGTAGGCTACTTTCCACGTATTCCACAACCCACCAATAGAATATTGGTTGAGCTAGACATCGATTGGAGTCTTTGAGTAGCTATCATATCAGACCCCGCCATTATACCCCTTCAGGTTAGGAGAGCATTCTTTGCCTTAGATTCACATATTTTGTTATTGTGTGTCGAAGACATAAGTTTACCCAATTAGCTTGGTCATCGCCATCAATTTCACTCCCATTTCAAATTCCACACCAGCTGTCTCAGCACGACCTCGGGACGTCGGGTGCGCAGAAGGTCACGTGTTGATTTTCTCGTCAGATCAGTAACCTTCTTGCACACCACTACTTCTGGTCACATACATCCTCGTACACACTTTGATGTTCCACACACATCTTCATTTGTGCCATAAACCATGTAGTCCATCCTACTATTGTCTCCCTCCCATTACCCTACGCGGCCCTTTTTTCATTCGTGTGGTATCTAATTCTAAGCAATTCTTTTTCAAGAACCATTAAGCGTAGAACATGCAACAATTTTTCTTCTTCTCTCACGTACCTTTAACCAACATCCTAGCCTTTATATCATCATGCGCACATCTAAACCAATTTAACCATAAGTCTCAATGTCATATGACCTCTTTTTGCATGCCCATACCTGTGTCACTCCACACTAAAAGCATGCATGGTCCTCTCGCGCATCATCTCTATAAATAGTAATCAACTTCCTATGCACAAACACGCTTATTACAACCAAAACAAGAAAAACAAAACATGAAAGGGAAACTTATTCTAAAATGGCAATACTACCTTATTATAAAATACATAATAAGATTATCGATATTAGGGCTTCATCCTATTCCCATTGAATTAACTTAGAAACATGGTGTCATCGAGCACCTGTGCCTAATTCAAGTATCTTGATCACTACAAAGGGTCCCAACTAGTGAACCTTCAACTTTCTTGGGTGGCGCAAAAACTTGGAATCATACGAGAAGGACCATCATTCCAACTAAAAATTCTTATTATGAAGGCTTTTGTCATGTCAAGCCTTCCGCGTGCCTTCTCTCGTATTCGGATCCAACGCACAATGGTGCGCCTCTCATCTAATTGCATCAATTTATCAATGCACTCTTCCACATCATTTTCATCGATACCCACCTATGTGTGCAATACGTAGGGATGGTAACAAAAATTCCATGAGTAGTACCACCTCTATATCAAACACCAACCAAAAGGGTGTGACCTTGTTCAATCATTTATATGTTGTCCTATAAGCCAAAATCACAACCGAGACTTTATCATCCCATTCATTCCTTCCAACATCACAAATCTTTGAAAAAGTTTTCCCCAAGATCTTGTGTAAAGATTCAAAATTTCCATTAGCTTGAGGGTGATAAGGGGTGGTTTTATGGTGCGTCGCCATAAACTCTGTTAGAAAAATTTTGATTACCTCATTCAAGAAATGAGTTACTCTATCATTGGTCAAACTCAAAGGGAATCCATACCGATGATAGTATTTTCCCAAAGGAACCTTTCTATATTTGCCACAGTGTAATATTTAGTAGGTGCAGCCTCTGTCCACCTTGTCAAATAGTCAGTACATGTTATGATGTAGCACACCCCAAGATGGTGCGCAAGTGGTGAAATAGGTCCTACAAAATACACACCCATTTCTCAAAATGTTTTGTGCTCGTTATAGGTCTAAAAGGCATTTCATCTCTACTTGCAAGTTTTCCAATCCTCTGATGGTGATCACATGCTTTCACAAAAGCCTTGGTATCCTTGTATAATGTCTCCCACCATAAGTAATGCACGAAGTGTGCAATCCTTTCTCTTGCATAATGTCCTCCTACAATACCTACATGAGCCTCCTCTATGATAGGTTTGCACTCATGCTCTAGAACACACTTGTACAAGACCTCATCGCAAACTATTTTATACAAATCTCCTCCAATGAGCTGGTAAGGCGTGGCTCGAATGACAAGCTACTTCTTTTCTAATTCCATCATCACTTCTAGCATAAGCCCTATGTAGAATAATACGGCTATCCTCCAATTTTGCTTTGATACGCATTTGCTCAATCTGAACAATTGTGCATCAATCATATTATCTTCAATACTTTACGCATCTCTGCTCCGTAAATAATCCTTGATAAGTGATCAAGCCCTAAATTGCTCTTTCCTAACTTGACTATAACTGTGAAGTCAAATTCTTGAAAAAGAAGTATCCGCCACCGGATGCACCTTTGCAAAAAAGCTTGCTAACCAAGTACTTCAATGCCATATGATTTATATAAAAGATGAATGGGATAGCCAATAAGTATTGTCAAAATTAATGAAGTTCGTAAATCATGGACAATGCCTCGTGCTCTTTCGTGGTATAATTCTACTCATTTGGTGCCAACTTCCTACTTGTAAATCATATGGGATGATCCACATTTCCCTCACCAGGTTGTACCAATATTGTGTCAATAGTCATGTCGAGGCATCCACATGCACATTGAAAGGTTTGTTCCATGAACGGAAACGCGAGATTGGTGTAGTGGTAAGCTTATCCTTCAATGTTTCAAATGCATGTTGTTATGTGCCACCCTAATGAAAATTCTCTTTTGTCTTGAGAAATTCTTCCAATGGCGCATCAATCTTTGCATATCCCTTTATGAATTTTTGGTAATAGCTTGTATGGCCTAATAATCTGTGCACCTCATTTTGGGTGGTTGGCTCTTCTAAACCCAAAATCATTGTTATCTTCACAAATCTACCAACAACCCATCCTTACAAATGATTTTCCCAAGAAAAGTTCCAAAAGGTGTAGAAAAATACACCTCTTAATGTTGAGAGAGATGTTTAACTACATGCACCTCTCAAACATGAGCCCCATATTATCACATTGATCTTTAACCAACCTATAGACATTCCAATCATCTAGATAAACGTGTAAGAATTTATGAATAAAATCATGAAAATTCTGCACAACAATGTATAAGAAAACTGTTGTGCAGACTCTTTAATACAAAACGCATCACATTATATGCAAAGCTTCTACATTTAGTGGTGAAGGTACTATTTTCCTAATCTTCACATGCAATGTTCACCTAATGGTAGCCTGAGAACCCATCAATGAAAGAGTATATTCCACGCCCGTAACTCATCAAGTATCTCTTCTGTGTGAATGGCATAGCAAAAGGATATATGACACATGATGCATTAAGTTCCTTATAATCTACATAGATCCTGATCCTTCCATCCTTCTTGATGTTGATCACCAAGGGACTAACCCACTCGATTCACCAATTAGCTCAATGATCCTGATTTAAGCATCTTGTCTATTTCTTCCTTGACCTTTATGCACAGGTTAAGATTTATCATGTAAGGCCTCTTCCGAATAATTCATGCATCTTCCTTTAACTTAATATTAATTTCTCCTAACGAAGATGTGTGCCCTTCAACTCATGGTAACCTCATGGGAACAATTCCTAAAATCATACTAAAACTCAAATATCTTTGTTACCTCTTGTTCGACCAATAATCCTAAATGATAGCTTCCTCAAGCACATCCTCGTGCTAATATTAACCTTATTAGTTTTCATGAGAGGATGGTACGCGTGTTCCTTTTCATCTACAAAATCCATCACCTCGCGTGTGCCCTCAATATGGCTTATATCCAGCTTCTCTACCTCTTCATCATCAATGAGGTATACCATTTTCCCTTTCTCTTTAACTTTCCAAACACAACCCAATTATATCTCTTCTATCTCTAGCATATCGTCACGCACCTCGTGGTCCGGTTCTCCAAGTAATTAAAGTGTGAGCTCCTCTTCTGTCACTTTTTCCCCAATGTGATACACTTCATAATCTACAAGGCCTCATAGAATTGAGGTTTATTATAAATATATTCAAACCTATAGACTATACCTTCACATATCTCGCCAACTTGCAGTCTCTTGCTTGAGCTCCGCATGCACATACCACACACGTGCGCATCTCGCACGAGTAGAATATAACTTATGTACCCAAAAATATGGCGATAAATTCTCCATACCTTGCATTCATTATCTCTCATAGTTATGAATGTATACCAAAGTAGAAGTCTTCCCATCATACTCATATATAAGTGAAGGCATATTGTTCCGAGTAAACCTTGTTAAAAGGTGATTCTCACTTCTCACTTCCCAACAAGTTGTCTATGTGTGTTGCCCACCAATGTGCTCTTATTCCACACAAATTATACACCAGCATATTTCTTCTATCACCCTAATTCTTCCACTTTGTTCTTCCACGGCACGCAATAAAGTTTCAAGATTTTCCTCACTAGTGTACCTAGGTAACTCGATCTTTTCCCACGTACCTAATCATATGTGGCCTGATCATCCTAATGACTCTTCCCTTCATCTCACACCTGACCATTTCACACATGTCATGGGCCTATTTTTCACAAGAAACACTAGTAGTGTCACTAACTGAGTGTGCATCTTCCCACTAAAGTACACCTTCCTTAGATGGCTCCATTGTCTCAAGGTCGCAAACCGTACGTGCATAAATCATGTTCATCCCTTATTCACTCAAAGGATGAACATATGGTGAAGCCTTCACCTTATCTAGAGGTATGATTACATGCTCATCCTTGTTCTCAAAACTAATATACCCTTTGTTAAAATGCAGGTTGGCATTGTTCGCATAACACCAAAGATGGCCAAGTAGTGCTTTGGAAAGTTATCTACCTCAGCCTAGCCCAATATTTCAAAATCTCCAAGAAACTTGGTTCCTTGAATAGTGATTGAAGCATCCTTCAAGACCCTAGTAGGCATAGCCCTCATTTTATTTGACATATACATCACATTAGAGGACATCTGTAATTTTGGCCTTCCCATTTGATTACATGCATCAAAAGTTATAACATTTACCTCAAAGACATATATCGATCAAAATATTTCTCACTAACCAACCATCAATTACTATATTTGTTATCAAACCAAGACCAAGATACTTATACCACAGTGATTGGCTCTATTCCTAACCACATGTTACACAAGATTGGTGTACATTCCTCTCGCTCGTGGTGGATGGACTGGAAATGGTATACAGACACCCCATTCCGCAATTACAAAGCAAAGCCGATAAAGGCTATCATTGGCTTTTACCTCATTTTCCCATGGTGGATAAACTCAACTTGCGATGGGGGCTTCACTCAACTCCGTCTACCTAGAGTAGGTGATTTTCCACTTGTGTGGACTCTTTGTGTGGAACCCAAAATTTCCCACTTCCTCTGGTGTATTTTTCACCAAGGGATTCCTATCGGGGTTCGTCTTGTTCAAATTGGGATTCCAGCTCCCAAGTGCCCATTTTGCGATCACCTAGAAACTATCTTGCATATCTTCTGGTTTTGTCCCAAAGCTCAAATTTCCTGGAATTAGATTCATTCATTTTTTTCCTTCAAGGCCACATTGCTTTACTTGGCAACATATCCTTTTGGGAGATAATCCCAAGCTTCTACCTATGTTCACCTAGATTTGGCATGTTTTTAGAGGGGAGATTTTTTTTTGGATTTGGAAAGAAAGAAATGCTTTTTTCTTTTCTAATTCTACAGTTGATCAATATTTCTTAGTTTATAACAAGTCTATGGTGATCTCCAATGTGCTTCTACAAATTCAAGTCCAGGAAAACAAGGTAGCGTTGGAGGTGGATCACCTCCGCACTTACAAAAACTAGGGGAAGCCCCATGCAATGTTGCTTGTGTGCCACCATCTCCTACTAGGTGTTCCCCACCTCCGACCCATGGTGGGAAATGTAGCCACTCGCAATGGCATGCATTCAAATTGTACTCACCGCTCCTTAAGCCCTCTTCATCAACAAAACTACTCATCATCTCATCGTCATGGCCAAGACTTGCCACCTCATCATCATCGGAGTTCTTCACCAACTCACCAATAGGGCTAGGGATCACCGCCTCACCACTATATATGGGTATCTCCTCTTACCGTCACGCCTCCTACTACTAATGGTTGGAGTCTCGCCCTCACCACCGCTATCATCGATAAGCTCCCTCACCTTAGCCTCGTCATTCCTACTCACGAGGAGGCGGACCAGGAGGAAGAAGTTGTTGCTTTGGATGGGAGGTCCTGATGCTAGAAAGACCTACCTAGCTCATGATAGTCGATGATCATGATCTACCCACTTGCATGTTTATTATTGCGCATGATTTGGTTGTTCTTCTATTTTTAGGCAATGCCTACTTTTTGAAATCTCCTTGGCTCCACCTAGTTTGTCGTCCTTCTTACTTTATTCATGGTTTTGGGGCATGCTCTCATACCGCCCACTTTTTTTAAAGCCATCTTGTATCGTACTGAATTAATATAATATAATATATTTTTCATAAAAAAATTAAATTATTACATCTAATGTAATTTCCTTATCATACTCATGGTGTTGGGGTGGAAAATTGACATGTAGGATTTGAAGCTCACACTCAATGCCAGTGTGCGATACCTTCTCGGTGTCTCATGTATCCACGCCCCTAGTAATGGGATGATATTATATTTTCTCAAAGATCTCAGTAAACCTCCTTTAGATCATCAACATCCTTTTATGAAATTTCACTATTCTTCATGTGTTCCCTATCGTGTGCCTGCTCCTTCAAACATTTTATATCACCCCGTAAGTCTCGATCACACCCATAGTATCTCGATAGACATCCTTCTAGTGGGAATCATTTGGATACCGGAATGTATAACATCTTCTCTCCTCATGAGTGGTTTAGCTTTAAGAGGCTCTCATGTGCACACCGCCGCCACATGAGTACTTACTAGAATGGGTTGTAAATCCGGATCAAACATCTTATTTGGCATCCATTGGTCATTCTTTACACGTTACGCCTTGATCATCCTTGCACCTTTTCCCTTCTTTTTGTTTTCACACGTGTTCTCAAAAATATCAAGGCAATCCTTGACCTTATGCTTCTTTCCACAAAACGCACAAACCACATTCCAGGGGACACTCGCATTGGTAATGATCTCGAGACCCACATGTGTAACATGTCTTACATGTAAATCTTCCTCTACCGCCATGGACTTTGCTCTCCTATAGTCACCGTTGAATCCACCTTCGTTAGCACGTCCTACAATAGGTTGAGCTTCCCGCACTTTTGTAAACTACTTTCCATAGTGGTTTGCCTTAATCCAATCTCACATGCCTCATGAATATGGTCTATCAACCGAAAATCCTTCATATCATCGGTATGCATGTCACAAATATTATAGTACTTTGACACATTATTCATCTTCGCACGCCGTAAAAGAAGGAAATTACGGATATCATGGTTCTTGCGAAAAATTCCACACGATTTGTAAAAGTGTGCATATAATCTTGTGCGGGAAGATATCTTTCATATGTCCTTCAACTTCACAATCAGTGCACCATATCTCTCTCCATGTCTTATGCACCGAATTATCGTGAGAGCTTCTCCAATTTCTTAGCCATTTATTTTAATTACATCTCCAGAAAAGGACTTACTCCCATATCTACACTCCTGATCGCTTCAAAGACATATAGCTAATTCTAAAGCCTCGCATGGATCAGTGTATGTCTTGTGTGATAAACCCCTTCAAAACAAAGTTCGCAATCCTCCGTAAAACCACTGTGCATTTGAATTTTATGAATATCATATGATAACTTGGACAATAGAATTTTAAAATGTGCATGATACTCCATCACTCTTTCAAATAAACCTTGTTTGATATCCTTGAGTGTGTTAATACTTTGTTTCTAAAACTCCGAATGTGGAACTCACGATCAAAAATGTGGTGTGTAGTGCATCATAATCTACGTAAGTTTGATGTGGATCATACTTTCTTTACCAACTATGTGTGTGTGCCCTTTAAGTGTGGTAGTGATATGACTCACCTTTCTATCCGGGGTTGTACTATTCTTGGCTCTCCATAATAGTTCACACTTGTGTACATGCTTAACAACATCTTCCACACCTTTATACTCTAGTCAGTGAAGAGACATCTCAAATAAGACTTGAGGTGTCTATTGTTGTAAAGGTTGAAGAGGTGGTTGCTGAAGTTTTTGTGGGTGTGGGCCCTACCCTGGTTTAGGACCAAATCTTGAACCTAACCCTCTACTAGGATTCCTCCGTGCGGTGGTTGACCTAAACCTCTTAGGCCTCTCATGCCTCCCGTGTTGTAGCCTTTGGTCCAGTAGACGAACTTCCTTGTGTCCCAGTCATGGTACTAAACTAGACACCAACTTTCTATGTTATCACAGCACCTATAGTACTTCTTCCAACAAAATGCACACCAACACTTTGTCTTGATGGCGCGCCTCTGACTAATCCCCCAAGAACACTCCCAAATATTGGTGCCTATTGCATTGTCATGTGCATGTCCTTAGTATATTTCCCTTCCTGAAACAAAAATAAATCATTTATACCTTTATCTACTTTTCTACATGGAGATGTCATCTACTTACCTTCACTACACTTCCCTTCACTAACTACTTCTAGATCTAGAGCACCTTACGCAAGGGATAGGTAGCCAAGCTAGATTAGATGCACGCCCATGGTTCTCATTCTTTCCTCTAATGCACTCTCATCATAAGCCAATGGGTTCTCTCTACTGCACTTTCCCAATATCATGAGGACATGATACTATGGCTCCTCTTCTTCCACGGGGGTCTCAAAACCTTCGCTGGTCCTCATTCTTCTCAACAGTAGTGATGGGTCAACTACCCTCTATCGTGCTTCATTATACTTGAGTCGTCTTTCTTCTCTCTGTCTTTCCTCCTCCAAGGTCATTTTCATCCTTCTCCATGCCTTCTCATGCCCCTATGTGTGGTGGGGGTTTCACTAGCCATAGGTAATATTTCCAATCCCAATTATATCATCAATATCTTGATAGTTAATGTATCGCGCAAAAATAGGATCATCTAGGCTCATGCAAGAACTTGTACTCTTCTTCTTTTGGAAAATAATGTGTGAAATTATGTATTCTAAAGTATAGTTGCACACAAAGACGCATTCCCACCAACAATCCACAACTCTTTTCCATATCTCAGGTCAAATCAAACAGTCTCTAATAGTCTTCCAAAGATCTAAACTCTCTCCCTAGTGCATTAAATTTTGTATAATGCATAAGCTACCAACCACTTTGCTAGAACTCTACTAGGAATAAACTCAAGAATGCCTCGCATAAGTAGTCATGCAGGTTATCCTCCACCCACTTTCACACATTAAATTTAGGTTCAGTGTTATATCTTTGTGCAAACAAGTCTTGACCATCTTCAACCTAGCTCTCAATACTCTCCAAAGACAAATCAATACGCTATCTCGTCCCGGAAAAAAATTCAAAATAGGTCCTAGAAATGGAACCAAAATGTAGTCATTTGTTTTCACACTCATTAGATATGTGCACTAGTACCTCATTCAAACAGATCCGAACACTCATCCGAAGCGCACCCAACCATCAACTCCCTCCTTTGTTATACTTGACAAGAAGTTAGCATGTGTAATCATCATATTGATAACCAAGAAACCATTCATGCACAAATGATCATTCTATTCATGGAAATTTAGAAACATATATAATAAGGAATCACTTAGACCATGTAAACAATAACTAATATGATTTGCATTATCACATCATCATACTCAGATCCATGAACTACCATCATCCAACCACAATTATCCATTAGAAATCATAAGCAATTACATAACATGGAATTTGATACTCATTCATTACAATAGTACACAATACTATGTGTCTAACCATCAAACCCTATAATAGTGCAACTCTATTCAACATACACAGTCTCACTCACTCACTCTCTCTATCTTTCTTTTTTTCTTCTTTTTTACCACTCTCTCATACATTAGATATATATAGGGGTGGGGACTTGCCCTTCACCATCCATACACCTTTCTAATAATAAGTGTGCTCATAAAAATAACTTGCATGCTTTACATTCTATGCTAATAATAGATTATCCTAAATATAATACTTTACTTTAATCCTATTATTATTTGTATCCATTTGTGTGCTTTATCATTTGATCTACATGTGTTTTTTCCACAAATAGCCTTTGTTTTGCTGCTAATTCATATGTCTTTTATCTTTTTCTTGGTTGACACTCCAACTCTTCTTTTCCTATTTTTAGCATGTGCTCTATAAAATGGCTAAGTCCTTGTTCCTTTTGGCTATGTGCACACTTCGTGCACTACCTTGTTTCCAACCTGCACACACGACCCTTTGTGCGCTACTCTGTTTCTCCAGCGCATGTGGATTCCTACACATAAGCCTCCATGATTCTTGGACACTTGGTCAATTTCTCCAGCTAATATAGTTCCTACAATACTTGTTTTTATTTAGTGATTATTTCCTTATATTCTATAATATCAAGATAACTTTAATACCTTTCTACATGTTTTGGATGAAACTTAGACTTCCACTTTTGAATGTAACCTGGTCATACATATTCTTGGTGATGTACTTGGTCTCTAGTTCCTCTTACAACCTAATTTATGTGTTGACCTCATCCCTTGGTTCTTTACTTGAACTCAAAGATGTTAATATTCTTATGATGTCATAGTTTCCGTCCCAACCAGCTTTTTGCATAGTATCACTTTGTAAGATTTCATTCCTCATCTACATTGTTCTATGTTATTTTCTTCACCACAACTTAAAATAAGTTCACCATGCATGTCCTCGATTCCCTTATCCTTATCTACCCCTTACATAAAATATCCCTAAATAAAGTTCTCTTTCCTATTTAAATGATATAGATGTTTTTTTCAATCATCACACCTTCATATCTTTTATTTCCCAAATTAAATAGTAGTATATGGTTTCATATGTATTTGAATCATAACACTTACACCATCATACCACTTAAACTTACTTGGCCTTATGCTACATAAAAATTATTATTGTTTTATGTATTCTATAACATATTTTGTTTCTTAGAGTTGCTAAAAATATTCTTTAAGGAGTAGGTGTTCCCGTATAAAACTCAATCTCACAATCAATGCACCATAATCCTTCTATACTTATGAAACTCCAAAAGAGGTCAACTTCTAAAGTTGTGAAACCATGGAGGATAGTTATGCTTCAAAAAATGGACTATTAAAAAGTTCTTATGATATCTACCTGCAACATTGGATCTAAAGCCTCATGTGGATTCTTAAAATTGTTCATTGTTAGTTTCTCTAGAAAGAGGTCAAGAATACTTTAAAACCCCATTTCGCATATTGTAAATGATAAATTTCATAAGAAATATTTAACAAGATGTTGTCCACTAAAAATTCCTGCTCGATGAAAGTAAAAATTTCAAAATTTTGAGTTTAAGTGTTTTCTCTAATGTACCGAAGTCGTGAAATTGAGAAAAGTCTGCAGTTTTGGGTCATTTTGTATGTATTTCGGGCCTGTCGGACATTTTTGTCCCACGTGTCCCAAGTTCCGAAGTACGCTCTATTCCCCGATCGGCCGAAATCCCCGAAGTTGTTCCATTTTCGGGCCTGTCGGAACTTTTTGTCCCGCCTGTCCCAAGTTCAAAATTGCGCTCTGTTCCCCGATCGGCCGAAATCCCCGAACCGCGTACTTCGCTCTTTCATGTTCCAAGTGTCCCAAAATTTTCGTGCGAGTTGTTCCATTTTCGCCCGAACCACCCGAGTCGCGTACTTCGGAACTTTTTGTCCCAAATGTCCCAAGTCAAAAAGTGCAAGTTGTTCCATTTTCGGCCGAAACACCCGAACCGCGTACTTCGCTCTTTCATGTCCCAAATGTCCCAAGTTCAAACGGGCCTTTTGTTCCATTTTCGGCCGAAACACCCGAACCGCGTACTTCGCTCTTTCATGTCCCAAATGTCCCAAGTTCAAACGGGCCTTTTGTTCCATTTTCGGTCGAAACACCCGAACCGCGTACTTCGCGCGTTTTCGTCCCAAATGTCCCAAAATGCATTTGTGCGTCTTCTCCTGTTTCACGCATTCACATCTCACATGTCCCAAGTGAACCAAGTGTCATTCGTACCAGCTTTTGCCTCTACCCGAATATCCCGCTTATTCAAATTGGTGGGTATGCGGAAATGCGCATTGATCACCCTTCTCTCTCGGTCCAACAACCAACACGTCGGTCCCTCGTGGCGAGACATAGGAGGCGTTAAAGAAATTCGGCGGCGGATTACAAGTCGGTGGGCCTCTCTCGGTGGTCGCCACTGTCTTCTTCTCCTTGTTCTTGTCTCTTCTTCCCTTTTTTTTCCATTTTCTTTGTAAGAAGTTAAGGTATTGCGATTGCGCAGTCCTTAATCGCTTTCTTGGTTAAAGAAGCGGTTACGAAGAGTAACTGATTTGTAAGCTATATAATGGCCTTCTTTACGCCATTCGAAAGGGAGAGGAAGAATTCGCCAAGAGGAAGAATTTGGCATATTTTTCGAAAGTGTAAATAGATCATAAAGAAATCAATACGAATGGACTTTCCATTCTTTGTCTATCTCGATCTCTCATTACTCCTAAGCTTTCATTTATTTTCTTTGTGAAGATCATTTGTCTCAAGTTCATTAGTCTTGCCGATTACATACTCTTTGACTTTGCAAACACGGTGATCTTGTATAACCAAGAAGGAACTTTGTGTCCTTGATTAATGAGTCTGTGTTATGTTAAGAAACTTTGTGTTCTAGCAGATGTTATTTACAGAACTTTGTGTCTTTGAATTCCATCTTATTTATCCGATACAAATGATCTTGCTTCAATTTACTGTGACTTCGCATACATAAAGAATTACTCTGATATCTATAATTCTGCATGTTGCCTTTCTGCTCGTTCTCGTCTTCTCATTCCTCTGTCCTTTTGTACTTGAACATCCTCATTGAAAACACTTTCGTAATATCCAAGTTTAACCAGAAAATAATGTTTTGTACATTTGTAAATAAGTTCGTTTCTGAATAAGGGAACCTCTCCCATTAAAGAGGAGGGACTTCTTGTCCCCTGACTGTTGCTCTTCTTAAAATTCCTATTTGACGACCAACACAAGTAGTATTGTAAATGTGTTTCATATGCACACACTTTTTGTAGTATTTCTTAATCTCTTTGAGTAAATAAATTTTTTCTTACTTAAACTTTGGGATGTGAAAGTAATTTAACAAAGTGTGGATTTTGGTGCATCAAAAATTGTTACAATTTGATTTGGATGAAACTTTATGTACCAAATATATGTCAATCTTGAAAAATTTCACAAAATACTTTCCCATGGGGATTCACAAAAAAATTACCTAACATGTGATTTCATGTTAAGGTTTTAAATATTAGTCAAAATTGACCCAATAAATTTCCCAATATAAAGGGGTATAAGGGGTTAAATTGTAGAAGTTTTAAAATATATATTTAGGGTATATAGAAAGTAGATCTATTGTTGCAAATCAACAAAGCACTCTGGATGCAAATCAAGGTTCTAAATGATGTTTAGAGCATCCAAGTGTGATTGCACAACATGGAAACCTCTCTCCAGTGTGGGACTTGTGAAAATGAGAGAGAAATCTCCGAATAGAGGTTGGTTCCTCAAACTCCTCGATTTAGATCTATATTTTACACAACTACAAAGGTTCTAATCCTAATTCTACCCTAGATTGCGGAGACAGGGGATAAAAATGCAAAAATGAAACTAAACTAAAGATGGTGATGCACCAAAAGGAGTGGTGAAACATTTTTGCCATGTAAATAGACACAAATTCATGAAATGTAACAAGGGAAAACATACACAAGCTTATAGATGTAATTAGAGGTCTTAAAATGAAGTAAAACAATACAAACAGAGGACTGAAAGCATTCACGAGTTTGCAGACTCACAATTCCATGTAAAAATCTCTTGCATTCCACCATTAAAGAGGTATAAACCTGTTACAAACCGTGAAAAAGGTCCGATTCTTACAACTATCACTTGCTTTGGAGGTGAAAGAAGAAGTTTGCAATGCCAAAAGTGTTCAACCATGAAGAAATGAGCCAAATCTAGCTTTACAAAGGTACATGGGTTGAGCCCAGGAGAGAAAAAACGTAAAAAACGTGGGAGCCCATTCCTCATTGATGGCAAATGCATTAAAACAGCATGGAGAACCTTAAAACCCATACCACTGTCATTTTTGACCATATTAGAGAAGAATGCGACCCATTCTGTATTAAATTTGGTTGTTGAAATGTCATTTCTGGCCATGGACACGTACCAGAACCATTTTTGAATTTTATCTCTCCAAACTAAACCAAAATTATAAATTGACCATGGAAACACGTAGATAATTTTAACATCTTTCCAATGATATAAAGAATGTGAAAATCTGAGCTCTGGATCAAAAGATATGATCGTTTGAAGATTTAGGTCAAAAACGGCCCAAAAACGGATCGGCGGGAAAAAATTTCAAATTTTACCTCTTTTTTGTCTTTGGAAAAAATTTCAAAAATTCCCCACGCTCCACTGGTCGGATGCCACGTGGCAACTTCCTATTCGCTGCGGGCCTCAAATGGGAAAATTTTCCACAAAAAATCCGCGGAGCCATAACTTGAAAAATATAAGGAGTTAAGAGGCAAACTTTACCTTTCTGGAAAGCTGAGAGAGCGCTCTATCTGATGGTGCCATTTCAGAAAGCCTTGAGTACCTTAAAATCAAAAAATGTGGACTGAGGCATAAGAGAGGCAAGAACACAAGGAGTTAGCCACAAAAAATGAGCTGGGGCACATTTTGGATAACAATTTTGGCGACTCAGAGGGGTCATTTGCCTGCTAGATGAAAGTACAAGTAGCCTAAAGTAGTCCATTGGGCATGGAGCCATCAAATATTCTAGTTTAGAACCCCAACTGACTTAGAATGTGCAAGGAGGAAGATGGAATATCACATGATGGAAGCAAGGACTGCAAAACATCTCCAGGGACAGCAAGTTGTGCCAAAGCACTTAGGGAAAGCAAAACTAACCTACAACAAAACAATGTGCAAAGCACTTGGAGGAATGAAAATCTAATCTAATATTTACAAGGTGGTAAATTTCCCTCTAGAAGCAATGCTTGAGATAGATTCCATTGATTGGAATCTGCAGTTCTTCACCATCCAATGAGGCCAATTGGAAAGCATTGTTGTTCTTGCACTTCGTGACCATGTATGGGCCACTCCAAATAGCATCAAATTTTGAATTCCTTCTCGGTTTTGCTCTATCCACATCCCATTTCAACACTAGATCTCCAACCTGAAAAGATCTATCCTTGGCCTTCCTATCAAAGGTATTTTTGATCAAAGCTTGGTCCTTTTTCATTGCTTGGGATGTCTGATTTCTGACCTCCTGTAGCTCCATCAACTCTGCATATCTCACCTCCATGGGCTCAAACTCTAGCAACTCTAATTGCTTCATGAGTTCCAATGTTGGCAACTCAAGTGACATGGGCAAGATTGCCTCTCTTCCATAGACAAGTTTGAATGGAGAGTTACCTGTGGATCTCTTGGGAGTTATCCTATCAGCCCATAAGGCTGATTTCATTTTGGTATGCCAAGACCTCTGATTCTCATCAAGAGTCCTCCTAATGATCCTCAACAAGTTCTTGTTTGTAGACTCGGCCTGGCCATTACCTTGAGGGTAATAGTTTGATGAAGTGCTTAGGTAGATCCCGTTCTTGACAGCCCACTCAGTCACCTTGGATCCAATGAATTCCAATGCATTATCTGAGATTATTGTAGCAGGTATACCAAATCTAGTCGCTATCCCCTCATAAAATTCTAAGATGCTGGACTCATTTGCTTCTTTGAGTGCTACTGCTTCAGTCCATTTGGTGAAGTAGTCTGTGGCTGTCAAAATCCATTTGTGCCCTTGACTTGAATTGGGATTAATGACTCCAATGAAGTCCAAACCCCATTGCATGAATGGCTGGTCAACTGAGATTGGATGCAATGGAAGGGTAGCAAGTCTCTCTTTTCCTGTGAAGAATGCACAATTCTTACACCTCTTAATCCATGCATAGCAATCACTGAAAATTTTAGGCCAATAATAACCATCCTTCATGATTTTTAGAGTTGTCACTCTTGGTGCAAAATGACCACCAATTTGGTCCAACATGGAAATTTTCCAACACCCTATGAATCTGATTTGTGCTAATGCATCTTAGCATCACTCCATTCACATCTTTCTTGAACAAAACTCCATCAACAATGGCATATGGGACAGCTTTGCAATCAAGTGTCTTCTTTGGGTCTTGTTCATCTCCGGGGCATAGGCCTGTGCTTAGGAAGTGTATAATACCTTGGGTCCAGCAAGGAGTGGGGGTAGCATTGTCTTCTTCTTGATTGCCACTTGGCTCATGGTTGTCCTGGACTATCAAAACAACCTCTTCTTCATTGCATACTTCTTTTTGCTTCCCCAAAACCAGCTGCTCACACAATCCTTTCCCTTTTACCAGCTTGGTGATCTTGATCTCAATGTCATACTCCATGACACAGGTGATCCAACCTACCCTTTTCTCATTCAAATCTTTGTTGAGTAGGAAGTCCTTAACTTGAATGATGTGAGACCAACAACTGGACCTTGTTGTTCGAGACTAAATGCTTGAATTTCTTCAAGCTTCTGATTACTGCCAACACATGCTTCTCAATAAAAGAGTACTTTACCTCATAGTCATCTAGGCTCTGGCTGAAGAAGGCAATTGGATACTCATCATTATCCTTGTTCTGTTGTACCAAAATGGCAGAAATAGTGTCATTACCTCCAAATGCATAGAGGATGAAATCCTTGGAAAAGTTCGGGTTGATGAGAGTTGGTGCTTGAGAAATGGATTCTTTGATTGCTTCAAAACTCTCCTTGCCTTCTTTGTCCACTTGAAATCCATGCTCTTATTTAACATTTTGGTGATGGGCTTGACAAGGGCTGCAAAATCTGGGACAAACCTCCGAACAAAGTTTATCCTCCCCAAGAAACTCTGAAGGGCTTTCTTGTGGCTTGGCAATGGTAGTGCTCTTATGGCTTCAACCCTCTCTGGATCAATTGCTAATCCTTCTTTGGAGACAATATGGCCAAGGAGCTTTCCTTCATGTGCAAGAAAGATACACTTTCTAGGATTTAAAGACACTCCAAATCTCCTGCACCTCGTGAAAACTTGTCTCAAATGAGAGAGGTGGTCTGCTGCATTTTTGGAAAAAACAGTGATATCATCAAGGTAAATCAGCACCACGTTGTTAATCAAACCTTTGAACACCATGTCCATTGCCCTTTGGAAGGTAGCACCAGCGTTGGACAGCCCAAATGGCATTTTCCTATATGCAAAAGTTCCCCATTTGGTTGTGAAGGCTGTCTTGAACTGGTCTTCCTCCTTCACCATAATCTGATTGTAGCCTGAGTAGCCATCAAGTAGTGAAAACCTCTCGGAGCCAGCCACAACTTGCAAGATTTGCTCCATGGAAGGGAGTGGGTAATGGTCCTTGAGAGATGCTCTATTTAAGTCTCTGAAATCAACACACAATCTGATCTCCCCACTCTTCTTTCTGACTGGAACCAAGTTGGCAACCCAACTAGAATGCTTGATTGGGAATATGATTCTTGACTCAATCAACTTGTCCAATTCTTTCCTCATGAGAGGCTCCATGTGTGGATTGACTGGTCTTTGTTTCTCGCTTTGACAGCTTAGTATTTGGATCCAATTCAATGGTATCTTTGAGATAAGTTGGGATTGAAACCTTTCAAATCTTCGCAGCTCCAAGCAAACACATCTAGGAATTATTGACACAGTGCGCATGAATTCATACCTTTCTTGTTCGAGTTTCATCTTTCCAATTTTCAATGGTTTGTTCTCTTTTACCAAGATGGATATTGAATCCTCTTTCTTGACCCGAATGTTTGCTTTCTCCTTTCTAAACTGATCATTGGGATTAAAAATGGACTCCAAAGTGATAAGTCCCTTGGGCAGCTTGTTAGTTCTCAGCTGTACCACCTGGTCACCATACTGTTGTTCCAACTTTTCTTGATTCTTAGCTGAGAACTCAGCTTCTTCTTGCAAGAAATGGATGATTTGTTGGTCATTCTCAAACACTTGCCAACTGACATTGTTATCTGGCACTGAAGGCCTCACAATCACGTGGATGTTTGGCTATACCTTGTCTTTTTGAATGCTTTCCACAATGTCAAAGGCTGCCCCTACTGCTGCAAGCCTATCAGCAGCTTGATTCTCTTTCCTAGGAATGGATTTGATGCCAAAACCCTCAAAATCTTCCATGAGGTCCCACACCCTATTCTTGTAGCACCTGAGTAGATCATTCTTGGCAGCATGTTGTCCCTTGACCTGATTTACAATCAATTCACTGTCACCAAAGACTTGCAAGTTCTTTATTTTCTTCTTGATTGCCCAATGCATCCCTTGCACCAAGGCTTCATATTCAGCAGTGTTATTGGAGCATGCAAACTGAAATCTAAAAGCTGAATAGTACTTTACTCCTTGAGGTGAAACAAGCATGGCTCCACCTCCTGCACCTTGTCTACTCCTTGATCCATCAAAAACAACTGCCATACCTCATTGTCATCTTCATGGTTTGGCTTGGTGATGCTAGGAATAGGCTAATTTTCTTCATGTATGCAATAGACCCCTAGCTCAGATTCTTCCACTTCTTGATAAGGATCAAAAGCATGTACCTTGTTTTCCCATATATCAAGAGTTAGATCCGGGATGCTTCCAACCTTGGTGTCAGCTTCATCGGTGCTTGGGTAGTCTTCTTGATCAAATGCTAAACAATTAGCGTTGATCTGACTTGGAGTGTAAGGCTCAATGTGGAAGTTTGCAATAGGTTCAGACCTGATTGTAGCCTTAGTTCCATACCTCATTCTGAATAGCATGTGTGACCAATCAATAGACAAATATCCCCCAATCTTGGCTGTGAAGTCCCTTGACAAGCATAGGGCAAAGAGTGGTGGAAGGTCTATCACTGATACATCTTGTAAAACAACAACATTTGGACATGCATGCAAGGTAAGACTCAAGTTTCTAATCACCCCAATCACAGCATTATTGCTGTCCCATCCAAATGTACTACCCCTTTGGATATGGTTTCATCTGGAGCCCTAACCGATCAACTATTTGTTTAGGCATCACCGAGCTACTTGCCCCGGAATCTATCATGCAATTTTGCACTAACCGATTTCCAATGATTAATGAAACATAGAAAGGAGGGGGCTTCAACATTTTACCTTGTTGTCCTCCATGATTTCCCTCAGTGGGGCATCATTTGTGAGCACTTTCTCTTGCATCTGAACTTGCTGATTCGAAGTTGGCCAGTCCTTCATGGCAGCTTGTAACAAGTCTCTTTGGCCTGGGATAGATAGGGATTCCCACATTGATATATTAACATTTGTCTTCTTCATCTGATCAATGATACTGAATGGTGATGAAGGATCTCTTTGTTGTCCCTTTCCTTATACATTCATTCCTTGCACGTGGGCAGCAATAACTAGTATTTGAGTTGGTCTAGGAGCTGTTCTTGGCTGCCCTTATGCATTTGAAATTGGATTTTGCTTGCCAACCATTTGTGGAGCCATGGAAGGTTGTGGATTGGTTGGAGCTAATGGCTGTTCTTCACCCAAATTCCTTCTTTTTGACCTTGTGTTGGCTGCAACACCTTGAGAAACTACTTGATTCATGCCACATAAATCTTCTGCTTGCCAGTTTACCAATGTGGTGTCATTTGGGGCTGATTGCTGTTGGAATGTTTCTTGTTGTTGGTTGTTTCCTTGACTGCCTTCACCCTCCACACCAGTAGTTGTCACCATTAATGCTTGATTCAAAGCACCATTGAAGCACATAGATTGGTTATGAGGTTCATTGCATGGAAAACACCAATCATACTCTTGAGCAACATTGTTTTGTGTTGGCACCAATGCCTTAGAGGCAGTTATGGCATTAGGATTATAGGGTTGAAATGGTTTATTGGTAGGAGGCCTTGTTTGATTTACATTTGCAGCTGGATTAGGAGGTCTTTGTGGTTGGTATGGCTTCTGTTAGGCTGAGCTTGGGGCTGGTAAGAAGGTCTAAAACCTTGGGCTTGTTGCCTTTTGAGAGTAACTAGCTCATTGCCTAGGTTTTGCAATTGCTTCATGACTTCTTGAAGCTCATTTGGGGCACTTGGAGATGAAGTAGAAGCTTCATTTGAACTCTGATTTCTAGGAGTGGGAGAAGGAGCCAAATTAGGTGCTTGATTGGTATTTGGACTCTCTAAACTTGGAAACAATGGCATGGGAGGTCTAGGGGCTAGTTTGCCAGCTTGGATCAAACAATTTTCAGCCCTAATGGCAATGTTATAAGCCATAGGGATAGTTATGCCTCCCATTGACTGAATCAACATAGAAATATCAGAATTTAGAGCTTTGAGATAATAGAGAAAAGTACCTTCTGCTGTTGGCCTAACTGCCACTGGAATTCTCTCCCAAGTCTTTTGAAATCTGAAGTTGAAATCGGTCAGTTGTTCATTGGGAGCTCTCTTGATGGTTGTCAGCTGCTCCAAAAGAGACAAGTTGTCTCCCTTCTCTCCAAATTGCTCATGAAGTGCTATACACAATTGATTCCAATTTGTGATAGAACCAGCTCCAAGGCTTCTAAACCATTGCAATGCTTTCCCCTTGAATGAAGATGCCAGCAACTTGACAGCCACTTGCATCTCATTGATTTCATGAATTGCACAAAGGTTAGCAATATCCTTAACATGATCACCTGGAGTAGTCTGATTTTCTCCAGTGAAGTATGGAATGTTCTTCAAGGCTGCAATAGGAATTGGAATTCTTCTCATGAGTTTTCAGCTGCCTTCTTTGAAACCAATTGATTCTTCACCTTGGAGTCGCGGATGTGCAAATTATAGCTCTTTTCAAGCAAGAAAATTGCAGCGAGATGCACATCAACTTTGTTGCGATAAAAATGAGACCTCTAAGGTCCCATTTGGTGCCAAAACTGTTGTTGCAAATCAACAGCGCCCCTAGATGCAAATCAAGGTTCTAAATGATGTTTAGAGCATCTAGTGTGATTGCACAACATGGAAACCTCTCTCCAAGTGTGGGACTTGTGAAAATGAGAGAGGAATCTCCAGAATAGAGGTTGGTTCCTCAAACTCCTCTAATTTAGATCTATATTTTACACAACTACAAAGGTTCTAATCCTAATTCTACCCTAGATTGCAAGGAGACAGGGATAAAAATGTAAAAATGAAACTAAACTAAAGATGGTGATGCACCAAAAGGAGTGGTGAAACATTTTTTGCCATGTAAATAGACACAAATTCATGAAATGCAACAAGGGAAAACATACACAAGCTGATAGATGTAATTAGAGGTCTTAAAATGAAGTAAAACAATACAAACAGAGGACTGAAAGCATTCACGAGTTTGCAGACAAATTCCATGTAAAAATCTCTTGCATTCCACCATCAAAGAGGTATAAACCTATTACAAACTGTGAAAAAGGTCTGATTCTTACAACTATCACTTGCTGGAGGTGAAAGAAGAAGTTTGCAATGCCAAAAAGTGTTCAACCATGAAGAAATGAGCCAAATTTGGCTTTTACAGTGCATGGGTCGAGCCCAGGAGAGAGAAAACGTAAAAAACATGGGAGCCCATTCCTCATTGATGGAAAATGCATTAAAACAGCATGGAGGACCTTACAAACCCATACCCTGTCATTTTTTACCATATTGGAGAAGAATGCGACCCATTCTGTATTAAATTTGGTTGTTGAAATGTCATTTCTGGCCATGGACACGTACCAGAACCATTTTTAAATTTTCTCTCTCTAAACTGAACCAAAATTAGAAATTGACCATGGAAACATTGAGAGAATTTTAACAACTTTCCAATGATATAAAGAACATGAAAATCCGAGCTTTAAATCAAAAGATATGATTGTTTGAAGATTTAGGGCAAAAACGGCCCAAAAACGGATCGGCGGGAAAAAAATTCAAATTTTACCTCTTTTTTGTCTTTGGAAAAATTTTCAAAATTCCCGCGCTCTGCTGGTCGATGCCACGTGGCGGCTTCCTATTGGCTGCACGGGCCTCAAATGGGAAAATTTTCCAAAAAAATCCGTCGAGCCATAACTTGAAAAATATGAGTTAGGAGGCAAACTTTACCTTTCGGAAAGTGAGAGAGAGAGCTCTATCTCGATGGTGCCATTTCGAAAGCCTTGAGTGCCTTAAAATCAAAAAATGTGGACTGAGGCACAAGAGAGGCAAGAACACGGGAGTTAGCCACAAAAATGAGTTGGGGCACATTTTGGATAACAAGATCCAATAGAGATTAGGGAAGAGGAGTAGTCATGGAGAAGACAAAGAAACCCTAAATTTGCATCATTCTCATTGTGTTTTTAGAATAATGGTGTATTATTTAGAGTAGAACATATTATTGTGAGAGGCATTGTATAATTCTCACTAGTTGAGATATCTTTCATACTATTAATGTTGGATTATTTTTAGCATTTTAATAATTTTTTTAAAGGAGAATGGATGTCATGAATATTATATATTTAAGTGCCAAATGAATATATAACTAAAGGAAGAAAGACATTAAATTACACATATTGAGGGGTTTTATTTTTCAAGTCTAACATGAATTTCATCAAGATTTTACATGGGTTTTAAGAGTAAATATAATTAAATTTTGTGAAAATATAAGATATTAAATCCAACATTAAAGAGGTAGAAATAAAAATGGGTATAAAAATGTCATTGGAAACATGGGTAGTTTGGCTAAGTGGTAAAATAGGGGTATTTTATAATTAAAAATATTTATTAGGAGGGGTTGCTAATAATATAAGTTTGAGACATATATTTTTAAATAAGGGTAATATTATTAACTATCCTAAGAACATATGTGATATGCCACAATTTTATATAGTGAATCCCTTATCTACTTTCCTTCATTTTAAATGAAGTAACACATTTAGCTCTTGAAGCAAGTTCATGTTTTTGAAATAATTCACACTATGGATAATGTTTTTGGTTTTACATCAAACCTCTTATGAACAAATGGTTGTTATGGAAAACATTTATCTAAAATGAGATAAGTTCAATCAAGATAGATGGTTATGCAATCAAAATAAAAATCAAGGTCTAATTGTCACTTGGTCAATGTTCCCGATGAGCTATAGTTGTACTACTATAGTTGTGTCGTAGAAAAATACTTAAACCAACTAAAAATTATGAAAATAGGCATGTAAAATATTATAATAAAAAACTATATAACTTATCCTTATGATTAGAGGATATCATAGAGAATAATATCAATGAATTATTTTTTTGGTAGATGACTAAAGGATAGGATTCAACATGATGTCTGTAAGTTTAGCATATGTTCTACGTTAAAGTCTGTATACACCATATTTTTTTATGCTTGCTAACCATTTCTTTTGTGCAAGGGTAGCTAATGCATTTTCTTCTTTAGTGGATGCCTTGAAGGACCTTCTGGGATTGGGGTATGATTAGACTTGGTCATGTGGGATAGACCACAACATTTTAGAGATGTCATTGTTATCTTTATTCACCTTATACATGCATCGTTATTTTCTATTTGTTCACATATTACACTCATTATGTATATTCGTCCCACTATGTCTATTTACTTCTCCTTACTGCACACTATCATCCTTTCTTTCAGTCACTTTGGACCTTCATGGCTTCGCATTTTCACTCAAGGTATTTTCATCCTAGTATAATTCAATACTAGAGTATTCAAACATCCTTATCTCACAAACCTTTATAAAATCCCAAGATGTTCCTTGTTACTTGCCAAGATAACAATTTTATCCCCAAGGCTTGATAATGTCACAATGGAGCTCTTTCACGATGTGGACTTGGAACTATTAACAAATATTTTGGTTTATTACTTGTGAAGAAGACAAATTGGCCCATGAGGGAAATGAAGGGACATTCACATGGTTCCCTTGAAAAGGATGCAAAAGCTACAATATTTACCTTCCATGAGATGGTCATGAAAGCGTATAAGACCCATTTTCTCAATATAAGAAAAGGCTAAATCGCAATATAACAATGGGTGGTAACATGGTTAAGAGAACTCATTTATTTTCTATGAGGTTAAGAGTTTCATATGACTAACATACAACTAGGAAAAATTACAAGAATTTATTGTAATAACCATATATATGTTCTTTAATGCAATTTGAAATATAAGTACAATGTAAAATTTCATCATCTCATTAATTACACGCACAAAAATGTTAATACTAACTTTTCATCCATCATTTATACAATAACTATACTTTCTTAAATACAAGTACATTTCATACTCCCTCAAGATTACACATTTTTCAAGTCATAAACAACTTTGAACTTGGATTTCAACAATCATTTTAAACCCGCCACAAGACTCACGCAATGACATGTCGATTGTGTAAACAAGGTCGAAAAAAATGTTGGCATAGACCCACCCCACCCATATAACATGATAAAAAGACACCCAACATAAATTTCAAGAAAGACAAATAAGATTACCACTTTTCATATTTTCAACCCATAACGTTTTTAAAAAGTTAGAGAGAGATTAGAGATAGAACCACTCATTTGTTTTACACAAGTAAATTGGTACATTTTTATAATTAGAGAGAGGAATGACACCCGATTTTGATTTGTAAAATTCACATTCTAAATTTTTTAGATCAATACGGAGTTTTATAACCCCTAACACGTTTCTCGCTCCTCGTTATCACTACGGGGTTTGGGTGAATGTGTCAAAATTATGTGATTCTAACTTTTCATTAATTTCCTTGTTTAAGTGTACTAGAAAATGTATTTAATGTTATCATACATGGTTAAGTATCACGATAGTTTTTACCCATAGGAAAAACTTGGAGGGTTAACACACCTAGATGGTCCTTTGTTGTGTTGGTGCACAAAAACTAGCCACGAATCGGGCCTACAAAATGGGTGTGGGACCTCCAAATAGGATGTTTATTAGTCATAACCTATTATCTTCTATACATAGAATCACAAGATGTCAAGGGGTATAAAATTAGTAACCGGAGCTCAAGATGCAACAACTTTATGGAGTCATTGTGCTCGGTTTGGTTGTTTGCCATTCAACAACTATGTCAAGTCAGCTCTAAAACGGTGCACAAAATGCACTTTTTAGAGGAAATGGGTCAAACAGAATATGCTACACTATTCTCCATATAGCAATGAAGATTTTTACAATGTCAAATTTTACTTCTATAATATATAGGCACAAAATTTGAGGTGATTCTGGGAGAGTTTGGTCGTAATAGGTAGTTGCTCTAGTAATCACTTTTCCTCGAGTAGGCAAGAAACTCACTTCATAAACCTATTCACCAATAGTTTTAACAATATTTTTGGTTGGAATGGGATCATCATGTGAAAATGAAGAGGTTGCAAAAAATTAAAAGTGAGAAGGAGGTTTAGAGATGTTTCTTGCACGTTAGTTTTGAGTAGCATTTGGCACACCTTGAGGGTTGTTTAAAATTCTGGTTTGCATTTGTAAACATGTTTTACACTTTGGTGTATCTACTTACTGAATGTAAACATGGTGAACATATTCTTAGTTTGTTTACATGTATCTCAAGATTTTTTTATTACATCACCCATACGACTATTCTTTTGGTGGGTTCATCTTAGTGTAATTGTTTAAAGGAAGTGTGTTGATCCAATATTTGAAATCAATACTCAAGTTTTACATTTTGATCTAGGTTTTTTAACATTATTTCTTTCCTTAATTAAAATCAAAAAAATCCTAAAATGATTTAAGAAGGAGAAAGAACAGTCCATGCCTCTAGTGAAGTTATGGAGTTTAACCTTATACGGGCTAGTTGCATCTGCTTCACGAGGTTCCAAGGCCTTTTCATCACACCCATTTTGTGTATTTCCTAGCACATCACATTCCATGTGACAAAAATCTAGGCTTCGCCAACTGTTTCTCGACATGTGTGAGGTATTGGCATTGTGTGACAATCATCAAATTGAAAATTCCACATGCCTTGGGCTTGCGTATGTGCCTCTACCACAAGTATAACATCTCAACTAAACTCCCCTTCTCCATTATGATTTGATGGATGACCATGGGGTTTCAAAACCCTAATATGTGTAGGTTAGAGCCCCTTAACCTTCGATGTATGGGCATTAGAGCAGCAAGGTGGGTGAAAAGATTTGGAATGACTCTTGTAAATTTCATTTACTCTAGCATTTGACCGATGTCCCTATTTCAAAGCTCATGTTTAACACAATTTGGCATATACAATCAAAGGTGACCCAATCGATGAATACCCATTGGTTTTATTTGGTGAAATAAGGGCAAATGCTTGGTTAAAGCCCACATGCACTCCCAAAACAAAAGCAAACAATTATACGTAACCACCCCAATTTTATATGGGTGTTTGACAATATGTCAAGAGCTTCCTCAAGATAGCCAACCATACACAACCAAGAAAGCCAAGAAATCAAACCAGCATACACAATGATCAATTTGGACCCATTTTTGAGGCACCCACACCATTATTGACATCCCATACCCACTAAGCTTGTGTGGCTACAAGATAGTAAAAATGAAGCTTACATGGTCCAAGTATGCTCCATTAAGACCACATTTCTTTCTGTAATTTTTTCAAACAATTAAAATTCCTTGTTGTGCATACAAATGACTATGCACCCCTAAGGTTGCATACAAATCACTCAATATCCGACAAAATCCCTCTTTAATTTATTTTTATGACATTCATGCCCACTCTAAAGCTCCCATTTTTATCATAGGTGCATCGGGAGGAAATGATGGCATGGTTGTGGAGTCTGGTTTTACACTGCTATTTGCATTAGCTTGAAAATTTCACGAAAAACGGGTTACTTGGGAGAAACCACCTACTATGAATGAACCCTCCTAGATTCACCTCAAATAATTCTAATCTAAATTAGATATGAGATTTATCTTCAAATGTAAGATTGTTTCAAAGAAAATGATGAACCTTATATCTAAATGAAGTAAATTTATAATTTTCTTAACCTATCTAATCTACCTTATTATTTTATTTTATTTTATTTTATTATGACACTAATTCCAAATGACTATAGAATGATTTCATAGAAAACTAAGTTAAAATAACAACAAAAAATGAACAAATAAAAAATCAAACCTTTCTCCTATAAGAAGGATATTGTTGGGATGAATTTTGATGTGTACATCCTTAGAATGATTTTTGATGTGCTCAATTGAACAGATTGCAACAATAGTTTAGGAATGATGCGGACAAGGTGTGGGAGTCTAAAAAGGATCTCCTCAAACCTCACAAACCTTAGAATATGTTGAAAACAATACTTAACTCGAATAAAATACGCGTCAATAGAAATATAAAATGAGCATGAATTTAAATGAAAAACATCTCTAGGATATTGTATTCGAGAGAAGTAACAACATTAGACTGATCGCAAATAATTGTCTTATAATTATATCCTTTCATGTCTCATTAGCTTCATTATTTCTATTTGTAGTGAGCCTTACGCTCACATCCCACTCTGGCCTTAAGCTCACATCCCACTTTGGCCTTAAGCTCTAATTTTATTTCCCCAAAAAGAACAAATAATATAAGGAAATTGATATACTTACATAAATGTTCATGATAACTCTTAAGACTCCTAATTCTATAGAATTCAAATGAAGGTGTCCAATACCCAAAAAATGAGCTAAACATAACCAATAATCATTTCCCATAACTTATTCTTTCAATTGATCAATTTATCAAAGTTTGTAGCTTGAATAGGATTGTATAGACAATGTTATGTACTAGATGATTGCGCAATAGACCATAATTTACATGGAAGAAATGTGCACTCTACAAACATTGCACAAAGGATTTGTACACTACATAATATGCAACACAAGACTCGATGACCTTTCAAAATGTATTTCATCATTACACGATCTAAGAAACATAATAAAATGCTCTATAGAATGAAAACACTAATATAATCCATTGTGCAAAAGCTTATGCCTTCAATTGAGCAATTATTCCAAGGTTTTGGATTGAACATGACACACAAAATATGTTATGCACTAGTTGATTGAACAATATATTAGACATTTCACGAAATAAACGTGCACTCTACAAACATTGCACAAAGGACATGCACACTCTATATAATGCAACACAAGACTTCTTGACCTTTATGAAATGTATTTCTTCATTGCATGACCTAAGAAGCATAACAAAATGCTCTACAAAATGCAAACACTTACGAGCTCCATTGCGTAAAAATTTTCCGAACACAAGGTCTCCTATGAACCTAAATGTCCCTATGTGATACACCTTATGTAATTTTGAAATCTTAAGCTAATATTCAACGAATCAATATACCACATTGTGCAAGATGTATACCACTTAGCCAAGTTTCCTCTTCAATATTATTTGCTTTCCACTTGACCAAATACTCAAGATACTCATCATTGCATGTTTGATTGGTTATGGTGTCTATTATCCCTTTGCTTCATCACACTTCTTTGGAATTTTTTACTCCAATATAATCCACTACCTTCTAATATAGGATCATCCTCATCTTCTTACATTGTTTGGTATGGATATAGATATGCAAGATTAAAGATGTTAGATGTGTCATTATCTTTAAAGTATATCCATGGATTTTGTAGGAGGCTTTCCCATGTCAAAGAGAAAAAATGATTATTTATATGTGGTTGTGGATAAATTTAACAAAATGTGTGTTGATTCCTAGTACTAAACAAATTATTACTAAAGGGACTACACACTTATTCTTCTAGCATGTATGGATTCATTTTGGATTACTCACTTCTATCATTTATGATCATGATTTCTAGTTTCTTGGGGAATTTTGGTCAAATTTATGAGACTTGATGGACACTAAGTTGAAGAAAAGCACTACGTTTCATCCACAAACAGATGGTCAAATAGAGGTCATAAATTGCACGGTGGTACATCTACTCGAGGTTATTGTGGGATGAACATTTGTATTATGTGCAACATGCTTATAACCGTGCACTTCATTCTTCTAATATGAAGTCTCCTTTTGAGACTTGTTTTGGATATCTTGCCTAAATCTCCTTTGGATTTCTCTTTTGGACAAGAATTTGTTGTTAATGGACATAGTGATACTGAAAAAGCCAAAAAGTTTGTGTAGAAGATACAGAGGGTCCATCGGTTGTCCAAGAGCAATTAGAGAAAATTCAAGCCAAATATAAGGCTAGGCATGATAAACATTGAACCGATGACAAATTCCAAGTGGGTGATTCAGTTTGGCTTCACATCAAGAAAGAGCGGATAAAAGGTGAAGGTATAAAGTTGAAACCAATTTGGTATGGTCCATTTCGAATATTGGAAGATGTTGGTAATAATACTTCCCGATTAGATTTTCCTCCTTAGATGCAAATTTATTCAGTTGTAAATGTTGAAAATCTGAAATTGTATGAGCCTCCTATGATTATGGATCATGATGATAGCATTTATGTACCTTTTGTTGATGATTTTTACCCCGGGTATTTCAATGAGTCAAAGAAGATACCATTCTCGGACATGAATGTGAGAACTTCACGGAGGGGTGATGTTGAGTATCTTCACATGGGTTTGAAAGGAATGCATTCAAACAAAGCAAAATGAATGGAAACCGAAAAGGTGAGGGAGAAGTACCCTCACTTCATTACCAATTAAAGTACTTTTGGAGGTCCAAAAGTTTCTCAGTGGGGAGGTGTGATCCAAAGGACCCTTATTGAGAAACACCAATCTAAAATCTTCTGTAAATCGGTTACAATCAATTTCAGTGCGTAGATCTAGGTGAGAGCTTTCCAACAGTATGTGGAACACTAAAAACAGAGGTCGTATGCAAAAGTTATCGCACACTGAATTTTTGATCAATCTGGTACAAATGGGTATGCGCACAAGTTTAAAATGACATGGACACTTGTACACTCCCCATGTGGACCAATCAGAATGTGACAAGTGGCAATGCAGTTTTAAATAAAAGGGTATTTTTGTCTTCGGTCTTTGACACTCGTTCTCACGAACAAGTGGGCCTGTTATTTGTTCCCTTGGGGCCCTCAGTTAGGGTCGATGCACTCTTTTTGAGGAGGGGTGTCTTTGCCTCCTTTACTTCATATTATCATTGTCAAGCTTCTGTATATATAAGCCTTTGTATTTTCCCACATTATGCATGTGAGATTAAAGTTCCTTGCATTTTAAACTATTTACCATTTACTTACATGCATTTAACACTTACCTCTCTCATATAATGCCGACGCATCAAACCAACTCCACCAACTCAAAGTGCATCGTTTCAACTTAGTAGGTGTTTCAACAAACCAATAAAAGAGGCCTTCAATCCAATACATGGAAGGCACGTTTTGGCATATAAACCATTTGTGTTCAAACACCTCGTGCATGTGGGACAAACATGTTAATGTGGTGCACATAGGGAAAAGCCCAAGCACATGGGAAGAGATTTGATCCCTTGACTTGAATGGTAAAAAGATAAGGGCTTTACCATTGTACCCAAGTTGTTGAAAAACTATATAAGGTGTTAAGTTAATTTTGTAGGGGTAATGAAAATGATTGTATAAGCTTTGAAGGGGTTTAGGAGAGATAGAAACATTTTGGGGGGAATTTTGAAAAGAGACTAGCAGTTTTTTTCAAGGAAATTATTGTGGCAATCAGGGAAGATCAATTATTGTCTTATAAACAAATTGTAAGTGTTTTTAAGGCTTATTTTAATAAATCGAACGCATATTTATGGACCCAGAGACTTGGGCTTTGTGTCAAACTCCATTATCAATTGCTTGTTAGGAAATAAGGATAAAATATGCGGAACAATCCCATACAAAATCGCAATAATAGAAACTAATATGCAGAAAGATATTATAGATCTGAAATAAAAGTGTTGAATATAAAAGAACACAACACAGAGACAATATTTAACGTGGTTCACCCAGTTTGAGCTACATCCACCAAGAATATCTTGCTCAGATTTTTAATACAAGCCACATCTTTCTCTCAATACAATACCCAGATCTATTTGGAGTTGTGTTCAACAAACTCCCATGAATTCACACTTGAACTCACACACATCTACAATGGACAATACCCTACCATATGCACCAAAAGCACACCAATAAGCAATTCAATAAGCAGTTTTATAATACCGTGGGTACCAAAACCATGGGCCAAAATCGCCCCATAAACCTATGGGTCAAAAATCCCACCCATATGAAAAGAGCACGTTTCCCAAGATATCATACACGTTTTTTCAAGGCCAAAAAAATTCTCAAGAGTTATGCCCCGAACCCCTACTACCGAGGGTTACCGCCTCGAACTCTCACTCGTGTCCCTGCCCTACCCCAAACCCTAGCGAGAAAATCATGGATAATGTATTGTACTTTGAGTGTACAATCTTCAACACTTCCACACATGAAAACAAGCTCCACAACATAACACTTATCTCCGAATTCTCTCTTTTTGTTTGGTATTCTATTTTTCCAGTGTTATCTTACGCTTTTAATTATTTATCAATTACAGAAAAATCGTAAAGTTGATTTTAAATATGAAAATTTTGAGTTTTTAAGCAACTTTAAAAGTGTTTTGCAAATTGTTATCAATTACGGATCAGCCTCCTTGATTCACGAACCATGCCACCATGACCAAATTAATAAATCTCAAATGAGTATAGATCGCCATGATAAGTAACTTGAATTATATTAATATATTCAAACCCATTAATTGAATATACGCAGCCTCTCCCTCGTGCTTTACTTGGCATCATGCTCACATCGAACATTGTATTTTTACTAAGCTTGACTTTTATTAGTATTGAATTTACTTTTGGTTTCGGGATCAACAGTATAAACATTTGTATTGAAGATACCCGAAGCTTGACAACACATTGCATCATGAATCCCATATTGAATTTTGCAATTCAAACTTACTCGCATCTAGAAACTCTTCACACCACTAACGTAATCCACCGACTTTGCATCTTCCCTAGACTCGCCACTTTTTCTCTTTACATGTGGTGGTTAAACATTGGATTGGTGGACTCTCCAAACAATTATATCATGCAGGCTACACATGTCCTCATGCAACGAGATTTAGTTTGGCATCTCTTCCATATATCCTTGATCAACATCTATGCATTCATATTCGTTGACTTATTAACAAATTATAATCTTCAAACCAATCAACCGAATTCTAATCTTCAAATTGAAGTGTTCCCTATTTATAACCTTGGATGAGCTACAACTTCAAATAAGGACCTAAAGTGCGCACACAATATAATCTTTTTGTCAATACCTCAAACATAAATTACGATGATAGACACTTCCAAATGTGGGTCTCAATGGTTGTGCTCGACATGCATCAAAGAAATGGAAAGTCAAGGTTTTGTGTCAATGGTGGTTGTTAAACGATGTCACCAAGATTGTTGATGAGAGAAACATTGATTGCTACCTTAATCACTCAAGAAAAACCCTAATTACAAATGTGCATGAAATGAACAACATAAGCAATCTTAAAAGCAAAGTTGTCATATCTAACATATCTAGAGTTCTAAGTTTGAACACATGCAAATCTCTTTATCTACAAGAAGTGCTAAAGAAGAGTTAATGTTGGGCCCAGTGGGTTTGCATCTCCACACAACACACCAATAGCTACCTCTTAAAAATTGATTAGCATTTTGCTCTATTGACATTGACAATATTGATCAACCACACCTTGCTTTATTCTAAAATATCTCCATTAGTACATTGCCTCAATAACCTATGCATCGCATCCCCTCTCTTTCAACTTATTGACAAAATTGGTGTGTGGTTCACATGTATTTTAGTCCTAACAAATGAGAGTTTTGTATTAGTTCCCCCCAATATCCATCATCGCACTATATTTCTCCTCCTTAAAAACCATTTTTCACTACCCCTCTTTCTCCTACAATGTTACCCTCCCTAAAGTTTAACTTCTTCGTCATATCCTTTTCAACACCTCCATTACACTATTCATATGCAACCACTAGTATATTATCAATAATACGTTAATACCATATTAGATAATAGTCCAATCAATAATGAATAAACATGGAAATACACTCATATCCCTTTCAACATCTCCATTACACCATTCATATGCAACCACTAGTATATTATCAATAATACATTAATACCATATTAGATAATAGTCCAATCAATAATGAATAAACATAAAATTACATTCATATTCCTTTCCACATCTCCATTACACCATTCATATGCAACCACTAGAATATTATCAATAATACATTAATAACATATTTGATAATAGTCTAAAAATACACTCATACCATAAAAATCAAATAGTTTTATCAAAACTTTATAATATATAATTAATGATCAATAAATACATAAATACACTAAGAATTAAGTAGTCCTATATCAATAATTAATACACAAATATAGTAGTCCATACCAATGAGTAACCATGCTTCTAATAATTAATAATGACACTTAAATTAAAATGTTTATTAAAACTTACAAATTTGAATATTTTATTTGATTAACTAAATTGAATTTAGTTAAAATGTTTATTAAAACTTACAAATTTGAATATTTTATTTGATTAACTAAATTGAATTTAGTGAGACATGATAAACATTAATTACAATGTTATTAATACACTTAATATGTTTATACTAATAATATTGTCAAATTTTCAATCCTAATTCTTACATCTCGAGGTCTGTACTCCCATTCCAACAATTTGTATTCATACACTGAATTTATGAACTACATTTTCAATAACTAATTTCCTCCAACAGAAAAATTAAAATTAAAAACCACCACGTGGCACTTGTTCCAAACTTGATTACAAAAACGCCAATAATTTCTTTCTTTTAAAAAACACAAAAAAAGGTCAAAATTTGTCTTAAAAATTGACATTAGATAATCTATTAAAACATTCCATTTCGTGTATATATATAACAAATATTTTACATGCTTTCCGATAGCTCTGGTTTTGTTTTTTGTTTCGAGTTGAAGGTGCTCTAATCACATAATATTAAAAAAGCAAAAGATTCCCCGAAACTTACATAACAAAAGATCTTGCAAGCTTTCAGATTTTTTTAAATTTACATCTCTACTGCTTTTCAAAACCTTAAGAATTTATCAGCCCAGTTGGGGATATGTAACCATGCCCCTACAGCCGAATGAGGGAGAACCGATGCAAAATAAACGAGATTTAAATATTCAACTTACACTTCCATGAGATTCAATTCGAAAAACCTAAACAAGATTCCATACCACACCTCAAGATCCTTGCAAATCAAAGACCGTGGCAAAGAACTGGAGCCCAAACAGGATTGCCATTGACAATCATTATAACCAGATGAGCATCTAGACCCTGGAACTAAGACAAGTTGTCCAGTCTATTGGAAGGAGACTCAATGCCAGTTCACATTTTGATTTTTCCTTCTCCTAACTTTTGTGGGAAACCTCCATGTGGCCAAGCTCATGCCCAACAAAATAAAACACCCCTAACAAAGATTTTAGAAGTCCAAACAGTGTCATCCTTCTATGCAGAATTTGCATCTAATTTTAAAATTACCTTCCTGAAAAAGTCCTCTACTTTGTCCTTATCCCTTATGTTTGTCGTTGCATCATTTTTACTCAATTGTTACCTGTATTTTTTCTTCTAAAACACTGGCAGATTCTACACATCAATCTGATATAGGATAATAGATTCCAAATGTTAACACTTGTCTAATTTAGTATGGCAGTTTTGGAACTTATTTAATTTAGTTTCTGCAATAGTGACATTCAATCTAGAATACCCCAAAAATAAATATAATCATCATGGTATCAGATAAGGTGTGAGAAATAGCACAGAACAACCAATGTAAACCCAAGTTTCAACACATTTTTGCCGCTGATAGAGAGACCATCATAGCAAAAAGAAGCTCGAGTACACCATCCAAAATATTTGATGATACTAAGCTAAAAATGATACTCGAAAGTTCTATTGATCTAAAATTCTGATACAGATGCTAAACAGAATTTGTAGTCAGACATACAAAAAAATCCTAGCATATCCTGGGACAAAGCATCCATCATAAAGCTTAAAAGCTGCAGCTCAACCAGAAGCATAACTCTCAGACAAAATATACAACATTAAGATTACAAGATGCATCTCAACTAGAAGCATAGGCTTCTGACAAAACTACCAAATGGCTCAGACGCTTCACTAACAGTACACCCAAAAAATTGGCACGCACTCCAAGTCTTTCAAATGGCTACTACAAACAAAAGAGGTGGCACTGTAAACAACAATAGGCTTCAGGTTTTAATTTAATGCATGCATTTTATGTTACATTGTAAACCAAGGTACAAGAGAGAGCAGATTCATGTCCAAATTGAGATCTTGGAACATAACATTGCTTCAATCAAGATCTTAGGCAAGATTACTAAAACCTAGTTAATTAATGCATACCAACTGTATACAAATATGTACAACCCATGTAGAATGGTGTTGTATGCAATGAAAAATATATATAGAGGCAAAACAAGCTTTCCTGAGATCTAATCTCTCATCAGGGGTGCTACACATTTTGCATAAAGGCGGAGACTGAGAGAGAGCATTAACAACTATTTTGTACAAAAGGCATTCATCAAGGATGCCTATGAAGTCCATGCAAAGGAGTGTCTAGCATATGCTGTTCCCAGGAAGGCATGTCATAAACTTGAAAGGGATTTGCTTCCACTCCATAGTCCATCAATTGTCTGTCTTTAAGTTGATCATCGTGATCATGTACAAAATCAGGAATTTCGATTTGAGCCTTCCTAATGTGATCCCATAGGAATTCCAAACGATTCACATACCTAAGTTTTTCGTATAAGCTGCAAAAAATGTTTAAAATAAGTTTTTCGTACAAGCAGCAAAATGTGTTGAAAATAACATTAGAACATCAAGACCAATCTATCAATCTCCATGAAAGTCAAGTTACACTTGGACTAGCAGCAGATCACTCACCCTCCACTTAAGAAAAACCTGCCAAAGGTTGCAAATAGCAGTCTTGATTGAAGGCCTGGATGTAGAAAATACACTACTTGAAGCCTTTCTTTGAAAACTGGAGGGAGTTCCTCATAGATCCACCTCAATGTAGACAACCCTGGGCTATTTCCACCCTTCTGTACTGATGTGTGAATGTAAACAACACAAAAAGGTCCTTCAGGTATTTCATTTGAGATCTTATGGTTTACATATTTCTGCAGTCTTTGCCCACTCACAAGAATCGCTGCAAGCATGAATGTGAAATTGCATTAGAAGGCGAAAGTCGTACACGATCTGTAAAGGGGATGGTAGAGTTGGGACCAAATAGAAATTTACGATTTTTTAATTCAGAACAAGTACAATATTTTTCACTACGGGCTTACACCTACAATCTAAACTAGACTTGAAATGATGTAGTGAATTAATAAGGCAAGGTAGACCCTAGCCCCAAGGCAGGGCACATCTTCATCCTTCAAGATCTCTGTGCCTGATTTTGTTGTTAAAATCAACAACAGCCTAATAGAAATTGACATTATAACATTAACATTACATAATTTATTAATTACAAACCCTGCTAAGCTGAATCAAACAGATCCAGCAGTTAAAGGCATGGGAAAATGCATTAAGAACCAAATGAAACTGAGAGAATTGAATTCTAAAACGGCCATATGGAATCAAAGATATGAAGCAGAGGAAATACCAAAAGGTCAAACCAGTAAATACCCAGAACGGCATCATACAAAGGGGTTAACATCGAAGCAAAGGAAACACTAAAAGGGTGGATACAGTAAATACCCAGAATGGCGCCATGCAAAGAGGTTGTGCTAAAAGCTAGTTAAACCTGTGACACTCAAGGCAAACTTGTGTCATTCCAAGCCAAGAAGAAGTTGGTGACAAGGTTTGTGATTACCTCTGGCAGAGTGCAGAGTATACAATGGCATGTCCAACTAAAACATGAAAACTAAAAGAAAAGAAAGAAGAGATAGAGAACAGAAATGATGGGTTCAAAATGTCATCATCCAAAGAGGATGTTCTAAAAGTTATGTGAACCAGGCACACTCCTCCCATCCAAGGCCCAAAGGACACGGTTTATAAAACAAATTACAGAGACCGTGATCATATTCCAAATCTATAGAGTTTTTTTAAACCAGTGTGAAAAAATAATGAAACAGAGAAGTTGAGCAGATCAAACAAAAGAATTAATCTTGAAACCCAAGCAGGACCTTGCTATAAAAAGTCAACTGCAGGAAGCTGGTTTGTGAAGAAACCACGTGAAAGACTAAAGAAAAGACCATTGCAAAGCTAATAGATTATTAATAACCAGGGACCGAGAAACCAACATACATGTAGGAAAAACTCGAATGAAAATAAAGAGGAGTGAGGCACAGATAACAATCAGAAATCCTACAGATGTATAATGAAGCATGTAACAATACCCAAAACAAGAATAAATTGTATTTTTATCTTACCAGGGAAATACTTGCCAACTATTTTCAAAATCCTTCTTCCAGCCTTGTCCTTTCCCTCTACCCTCAACACCTGAACATCTTCTAGGTCAGAGAAATCTCCATCTTCCATAGGAGGAGGAGGAGATACAGGCAAATCACAATCTTCACTTGCATTATCATTATCCGAATCCTTCATATTCTCTGGAGCACACTCCATCGCCATTACCTAGAAATTCTAGAATTTGAATTTAGAAGGGGAGAAGAGAAAATGGTGTAAGAGCAGTTGGGCAAGGGTGCCCAATTTAAATAGCAAGATAGGCCTAAGTAGGTACCTACCAAAAGCTTATCCAATTTTCCATTATTAATGCATTAAATGAGGGGAAAGCATATTCTAGGAATGTACTCCCCCGGCATTGGAGCAATCAAGACAAGACACATGTTGGTTGGTCACCAGAAGTACCTTCAGCTTCATTGTCTTTATGCAGAAGAAGCACAGCTATATTAATAAATTATTATTGTCGTTGCAGATACTTCCTATGTCCTGCATGCCAGGGTTAAATCTGACGTCCTTTTACACGTTTTTCACAATTTTAGTTTTAAATATTTTTTAAAAACTCTCGATGTGACTTGCAAATTTTAAGTGTGACCCTCATTTTTATATAAATTTATAAGTAAACCATATTAATGGATATAAAAAATAGTTAAATATGTATAGAATTATCTTTTTTTTTAATTAATAATATAAAAATAACTAATATTTGAAAATTAGTGTCAACATCGAAGGACCCTTATTATATTGGTGATGTTGTTAGGCTTCCAATGAGCCCAACGGGATTACGTCTAGCCGAGTGCAAGGTCCGGAGATAACCAATGCAGAGAGTCAAAACGGTTGAGGCCAGGATTGTACCTTGGGTGCCATTGATGGCGTGGATGCCCCTTACTCATAGCTACTTAAGCTAGAGGTGATCACTAGTTTAGTTGACGCTTACTTGTAATTGTAAATCCGCTATATACTTCTTTTGAAGTATGAACAAGATGCTCACAATCTATGCAATCTAATGTCCAATAAATGCATACTACTCATTGGAAACAAATTAGTGTCAACTAAAAATTGTTTAAGAGACCTAGGTAGCCGTCAAATTTAACCTTGCTTGCATGGAATCCTATTTATCTTTTGGACTTGGTCTTAATCCCCTTTCGAAATTCTCTTTTGGACTTGGTCTACGTAATCCCCTTTTAAAATTCAATTATTTTACATCGTTGGGAAGTCTCCTCTTCGCGTTTAAATTGATTGCGATAGTGATAGGTGTTCATTTATTGGGTTAAGTTTTGCTTTCCACATCATATTGATGGTTTTTTTTTTTAACGATAGTTACTTCAGATGTATGTCTTACATTGGTGTCGATGCGTGATAAGGTTATCGTTGACATATTATCAGATATGGTTTTGTTAAATGCTTTTACTTTTTATTTCATGGATACCAGTTATGCCTTGTAGATTTTTAGGTGTGTAAAAGGATGGTACCTACTTACCTAACTATTTCCTTGTATGATGCAAAGAATATAAGTATCACTTTTGTTTTGTGACAGAAAAACGTTGGTATGTTTCCTTGCTTTCATGGTGCCGGTTGCCTTCCGGTACTAAGTTTGTGCCCTGATCTACACAAGTATGAAAATACTTTTTATTTGTTTGTTTTCTACTTTAATTTATGAGAATATTTTAATGTTGGTTTGAATGCTTTAGATGAGCAAATGTTGCTGTTAACAGATTTACTTCGGTGGAAGACTAATTTTTCCCAAAATAATGTCCTACATTGGTCTCTTTTGAGAAGACCATCTTGGTGATCATATTTTTTTATGCGTCTTTTGTTTTATTTCTTGTAAAGCAAAATTGTTGCTTCCTTTTTTATATCTCTATAATTTTCTTTATTTTTTTATTGTGTCTCCCTTGTTTACACTCTTTTTAAGATTTATTAAATTGTTATGGAATGCATGACAACAACAAAATGTAAGGTTTAGAAATTAGGAGTTATTCGATTAATTAAATTCCAACATTAATTATACAACATCATAATAATGTATTGGCTCTTCCAATGAATGAATATAAGCTCAAATATACAAAAGGAAGACAAACTTAGTTATACAAAAGAGATCTATGTGCATAAACTAGAGAATTTGGGAGTACAAAGACTGGAGAAGCTTCACTTTGGATATTGTGCCCTGAAAATGCCCTGGTGTAGGACAGTGTAACTCGGTCTGATGTATAATTTGGTCGTATCCCTTATGTACAATCTTAAACACCTTCAAAATTGGATTTTGTAACTTTTTAGGTCCTTCACAGTTTGAAAATGTATTTCGTTGTCAAACCCCGTTTATCACACAATCTCAAAACCATCTATAATCGGTTAAATCATACAAAAACCCTAACCATGGGTGGAAGACCTTCGCAAGAAGGTTAGTTTTTGGGTCAAAGTGTCATATGTGCACCGCTTATGTCGGCACTACTCCAAATAGGCTTCAAACAACGTGTAGTTCTCCACCTAGCATGGAACATTTATATGAATGCAACTAATTGGCAACTTGAACCACTTTGATTGTGCTTAGTAGAATTGTGCTCTTGTTAAGACTTTGAAGTGAGGAACTTGGTGTGCTTGGAATTGATGGAAGTTAGACTCCTTTACCTAGTTGACCACTTTAGAATTATAGTAGTGGTTGCCCTAGTGGATGTGCATTAGCTTTAGGGAGATTTATGTAGTCTTGGGTGCCTTTTTATGAGTGTTGGAAGTGAATCATCAATAGAATCTCATATGATTGTTAGATGAATAAATGAGGTGATGTTATCTTGCTCATACAGGCTCTAAAGGTAAATTATCATGATAAGGCCAACCTAAGAAGATGAAAAGACCCAACAAATGATATTGCATCAAAAATAGAGTTGGAAAATGTGTCGGTGTAGGATTGTACAAGTCGGTCAGATCGGATTATACAACTTGACCAAGCTGTATGGTTTTGGACCAATAAGAGCTAAGTGAAATCCTAAAGTTGTATATCAAAAAAGTAAAGTTTGATCACTAATCTTATGTGTTAATACTTAGATTTTGTTGACACATGGGTGTATGAAAATGAGCAAGTTAAGAAAGAGATGACAACATTGACAAAGTGGGGATAAGATGTGGGTGTTTGTCTTAGCCAAGAAACATAGTTGCAATAATTAGTGTCAAAAGGGTAAATTGCCAAATTTGAGTGTCTATATTTGCCTCCCTTTTAAGTATGAAATGAAAATTACATGCTTAAAGGAAAAATACCTGAGTGTGTCGACACACTTTGTCTTCACTCGAGTTTTTGTTGTCCAGATGTGTTGGTGTTGATATGTTCCATGATGAAACTCGCACACATAATGTAGTAAATGTTGTAGTAAAAATTGAATTATAACTCAATAATAACTATAAAATTTGAATTTGTATAAATTGAATTGAAGAGATGTAAAACATGGAAAAATTAAACCTATTTTTTTGTGAAAGGAAGAGCTTCTCATTCCCTTCTTACAATTGGAGATTTAGATTATTGTAGTCAAACTTTGTTGGAGGATGGGAGTGATCAGTCCCCAATTGTGTTGGAGGATAAATTAGAGTATTAGGTGCATGCAACCAAACACCAAATGAAAGGTAAAGAAATAAGAAGAACGAGGTACTAATACACCTCATAAAACAAGAAGATCATGTATCAAATATTTTAGTAAATTTGATTCTTCCCTTTAATAATGAGGAGAGGAAAGACTACTTATGAAGAACTTAGTCATTTTGAAACTTTCCATAACCTCACGGACCACACCGTTACAAATGGGTCTAGGCCCAATCTCTGGATATATAGACATAAGGTATAGAAGAGAATGAGTTCCCCCATAATCTTCTTGTGTTATGTATTGTTAAGTAAGAGTGTAATATGTTGAAATATTAATGGAGAAGGAGACTCGTGCCTCCAAAACACTTGTATTTTGTAACCATAGTTGAGTACTAAAGTGTAGCAAAGGAGCGAATTATTCATGCCCTATAAACTGATCTAAATTGGGACATCTTAGCCTAATATTGTGCCAAAAACCTATATCCATGATGAGAAATATGAAACTATAGAAAAATATGGTGTTTTTTCCCCAAGGAAAAAACGTATGGTATGGTTAGGAACATTCATATGTTCCCACCCTTCCGTACAATTTTGACCTTGTGTATTTTTGCCAAATTTTGTTGTCTACAATTGTTTTTGACTTATTTTTCCATGTGAAAACATGGTTCGAACCTATAACTATAAGTGTAGATTATATCTCGATGAATGCCCCCTCTTTTTGCAAGAACTACACGAGTCTCATACACATAACGAAAATAATTAATCACATCAAAATAATCTTCATTCTATATATTTCAACACTATTACAAAGGCTATTATATAGCCATTGAGATAACTAAACAACTTACTAATAAATAGGAAGAACAAATAACAAATAACAAAGATTACCCTTTTAATTAATTTATGGGTATAACATACTAACCATATTTAATCACTAACATCTTACATCCTCTTTTACAATTGACCATATGGTAAATATGAATACTCTATGTTAGGCACTAAACCAAAGTTTCCTAAAATTCCCCCCATTAGTGCTAACATGGGAAAAACGTCCATGCTACATTGCACCTGATTTTGTGATCATGTGATTTTCCTTTGCATTATCACAAACTAAAAGTTGGTTTTCCATCGGTTAACTAAAAACTGAGAGTGAGGGGGTTTTTCAGTGGTTGACCAAAAACCAAAAAGGGGTGAAGATTTTCAAATGGTTTACCTACAACCATATCACGATGTGTCATTCCATTCTTCATCCCTCATCATAGTTGCTCTTCTAGAGATAACATTTCAAAATCCATGATAGTGCATGATTAACTAAAATTATGGATTTAAGAATTAATCTAAACAAGTACAACAATGAAATGACTGATATAAACTGAAATATAAATGCTAACTACTTTTATTTGATATTCTAGATAAAGAGAAATAATTGAATAGGAGGGAAATGTATTAAACTGAAATGAACTTACGTCACAGTGATCTAGAGTTGATCTTGGATTATACACAAAGTGAAATGCAGTATGACAACACGCCTTAGGAAGTTGTAACAAGTGAATATTTTCCTAGACTGGGGCACTGTGGGTGCCCTAGTTTGCAATATGGGTGCCCTAGTCTGCAAAATAGCTTAGAACCTAAATCTAAGTTGGTCGCTAGGTCTTCATAATAACTTGGTCTTTCTCACATGTATGTCACACTAGCTTTACTGATGTCATTGTAAGTCTTCATGAATAATCTCCTACAAAACCCCATACAAAAGCATCAAACCCTAAAAAAGAAAGATGCAAATGAATGGGTCCAATTGTCCTCAGCTGCCAAATAGATGGACTTACGACTGAGCGTTACACTACATCTTAGACCCAATGTAGTTCTATGTGCTTGTGTGTGCAATCATGTGCCTAGGGTTCCCTAGCGCCAATGACACCAAAATAGCGGTAATAACTAGATGTAAGATGCAAATGGTGGATGGAATAGAATGAATACAACCCTTCCTATGCAATGTGTGATGCAGAATAGTGCCCAAATGTAGTCCCTTGCCTTATGTAGATAGCTAGCCCTTAGTAGAAATAATTCGCGCTTAAGATAGAGCGTATGGTGTGTTTATATAGGGATCTCTTGCTCAAATTTCAAAACTAATGACCTGACGTGCTGACTAGTACCTAGGGTAATGAGAGGGAAAACTAAAAAGACCAACCTCGAGACTCTAAATGAGAACCAAGTGCAACCGGGACCAAGGAACCTAAAAATTAGGATCGAGGTGTCAACAGTGCCCCAATCCTTCTTAGCGCCCTAGTCAAATATTAGAGATGACTACGAGTAAATAATGACAACGATACTCCATGAGAGACAACTAGAATCATGCAGTAATGATGAGTATGCAAAGACACTTAATGACAATGACCGACTAAACTGACGATAGGACTAGGGGATGAGCCATTAGTGAATAATTTTCTTATGCGAGATATATATATATATATATATATATATATATATAACATATATATAACAACATATTTGGCGGTATAATAGTAGTAGTAAGTGTGTGATTTTGTGACTACATTTTCCCCACTTTATGTTAGTGAGTAGAAAGCTTGGTAACATAAAGTAGATAGAGATGCGTGCTGAGAGAAATCCAAAAAAGCTCATGTTGTCTTAGAACGTGCATATGTGGTAGTAAAAGTGTGTTGAAAGAACCATATAGCTTACCGAACCATGGATCGGTGCAGACTGATCCATATAACATAACGAAAAGCGTAATGTTTTGATGAAGTGCACTAAAATACGAGTAATGTTGGGTGATTGATGAATTTGAGTGCGTATGATGATGATAAGATGGGGTAGGGAGTGATCAATTCCCAACCTAATTGTGTGTATATGAATAGTCAACCAAAGGATTTGAGCGTCCTGCTGCCAGAGGAAGAGTGTAGGGAGAAAAGTGTGTTATTCTCCAATCTCTAACTACATCCTCAAGATCTAGCCATTGAACGGACTCAGATCAAACATTTGTGGTTTTTAGATCCACGTAATTTTGATCAAATAGTTGACCCATATAGGAGTAGTATAGGAAAGGCACTATTTCCCCCACTCCATGGGTGTTACTGTAATGTGATGGCTTCCAAGTTAGGTCATCTGGAAGCAAACATGAAAATGTATGATGACTTCCAAGTTAGGTCATTTGGAAGCAAATGTGAAATGTAGAATAACTTCCCAAGTTAGGTCATCTAGGAAAGTAATGAATGTAACTCTCAAGTTAGGTCATTAGGGAGGCCGTATATGATGATTGTTAAAGGTTTGAACGCATTAGTAGATTGATTATTGGCTTGATTGGTTACTCGTAGAGAGACTTTACCTTATTTACCCCTAGGTTATGTCATCAGGGGAATTGATAGAAATTGATGTATGGAAAGATTTTAATGCTCTTTGCCCCTAGGCTAGGTCATTAGGGAGAAGTGATGAAATGTCACATAAGGAATTTGTATGTTTATTACCCCCATATTAGGTCATTAGGGGGCTGATGGTGAAATGTCATGCGCAAAGAAATTAGTAAATGTCTGAAAATGACGAATTACTAGTATTGATCAAATGAATAGTGGTATAAGGGGACTTATAGGATGACCCTAATGATATGCCCCCTTTCGGTGAAAGGGAAAGTGATAATAAGAGTGAACGCTAAGCTAAATATAAACATGAGATAAATAGGCGGTGTGATAAAGATCATCAAAATGTGTGTAGATTGATTAAGGGACAATGTGAAGGAGAGATAACACGTGTGTAATGTGCATGGTATGATGGTAGGATAAATTCTAAAAATAACGCCGCAAAGGTACAAATCGAGTAGAAACGCTCAAGATATGACAAGAACAGTAGTAGTGTGTATTAGTTGCGAGAATAAGCGCAAAATAATGACCATAGTAAAGTAGGTGATGAAAAGTAACTATAAGTAGTGAAGTGAAAAAGTGTTTAGTCACTTCATTTGGTTTTGACACAATTGTGAGAGTGAGTACTAAGTGAGTGAAGATGTCGCAAGTGAGAGCAACACGTCCTAGCCGGTTTGAGAGGGTGGTGACCACCGTAACATCACGAACAATGATGAAATTTGTAAGTATAGTGTTGTTTTTCACAAAATGTGTGTGTAGTACTTGGTTTTATTATATTTTTGCAAATTTGAGATTATGAAGTTTCTCGATGTTTTATACCTAGGCAAGAGGGTGAGGATGCTAGTGACCCTTGGGACGAAGCACCCAATAAGTATCCTTCTCTGGCACCCTGATCCTGCATATGGGTGTCGTGGTCCGAAATGTGTATGTCGATCTATAATGGTGTAATTGAGAGTTCTAGTATATAGTAATGTGATAAGTGAGTATATTTGAACTTGTATAGTGTTCTAATGTTGTGTTTTTTGTCATTTTGTGTTGTGTAGAGGGATATTCACTCAAGGGAGTTACGTGGTCTTCATTTGAGTATTTTTCTTGGGTTGGGCACATCCAAATGATGAGTGGGATGTTACGGACCGTGTCGGCCTATGACACATAACACAAATGAGGTATGTGCACCATAATATGACTATGTTGACAACATTATACGAGAGGTGGTGTGCGGATACACGTACATTTTGGTTTCCGGGTGTGATCACAAGCATTACTTTGGAGGATGTGTATCACATACTTGTGCTTGCCGATTGTTGGGGAGAGAGTATAGGTTATGTCGTTGGAGGATATAGAGACGACAGATGCTAGGCTGCAAGATGGTATTTTGTGGGGATTTGAGTACCTTCCGAGGCCCATATCAGTTTGAATGATATATTGAGATCTAGGGCTCTACACTTGCGGAAGTTTATATCCGTTGTGATTTCTTCATCTATAACAAGTATAGGGATGAGGTATAGGCATCTTGTATAAGATGCATGATATATGTCAATGGATAAAGGATGAGAGCACTAGATACACATGGGAACAATGTGTGTTGGCCCACTTGTACAAGGATCTATACATGTTTATTCATGATGAGCATAGTGGCGAGATAGAGCCACCACACTATTGTATGTATGGGTGTATGAGAATATAGCCGTGTTGAGGCCAGTTGGAGGTCCGTGAGGAGAGTGGGCTAGGCCAGAGATATACGTGAGGATGTGGATTAATGTTTGTGGGCATAAGATGGACACTAATACTTATGGGGCATTAATAGATAGGATGGGGCTCGAGGCAGTTATATAGAGGCCATACCATGATTATAGAGGGTGGCCAAAGGATGCTATAAAGCTACGATGTATTCGTATGACTATGTGGTTAGAGGAGCAGTTGAGCTATTTCGGGTAGAGAGAGTATCACGACATTTTGGGATGGCTCGGGACGTGTCCCCGAGCCACATATATGGTCATGCAGTGATTAGGGCACCAAGGAGGGTTGGGGATAGACCAGGGCCCATAGGAGAGCAACTAATATCTCTTGGGCCGATGAGGCAAATGTGGCGATAGAGCTGATAGATTCTAATGATGTAGGTTATACAAAGGAGTATCGCATATGGTGGGTAGAACATTGATGGGTATTCTTATTTCTGTTGTTCTCGGATGCAACAGGGTTAGCACATGGAGTAGGAGAGGGGAAGCCCATGCCCGATAATGTAGCAACAATTGTAGGCTGAGCATAAGTATATGTATATTTTTATTGTGTACTTTGTTATTTACCTATGTTATAGCGATAGTTATCTAAGTCATTGTGTTATTTGTGTTATAGGTGACGCGTATTGGTCCCTGATAGTAGACACATCCATCCACACATTGACACAGAATGTGTCGACCGATGTACTTGGTGGAGGGATACTTGAGCATGTGGAAGATATCACAGGTGAACATGCCCATTTTTTTGATCTTGTGGCCATAGTAATAGCGATGCGCATTGTATTGTTGGGCGAGAGGGACAAGGCACGCAAGGAGACTCAACGAGCCATAGAGGCATTGGGTGGTGGTCCTTTAGCGCAGGATGTATTTGCACGATACATGGATTTTCAGCGTCAATTTTTAGAGTAGTCAACAGAGAAATGTAGGTAAGTGGAGAGGTATTGAAGCCGCAAACAATAGCACAAAGTTAGTGGTGAGGCATCTAGTTCTAGGGATCTCGTAGCACTCGATAGCGATAGTTATGATGAGGTTTGATTTGTGCTATTGTATTTGATGTGGGGGAGTTTCTGCAGTGATGAAACACTTTTTGTAATGATGATTATATTCAATATATATATGGATAGATGTTATTGATATATGATGATTTTATTTCACTATGTGTTTATGTCACAATGCGACTCAATGTTTGTTGTTGTTGATGTTGTAATGTCCCATTTTCCTACACCTAAGGCCTAAGGGCCAATTCAATTCAGGTCTTGGTCATACCTAAGGGGCTATAGATGCGAGGAGCTATTGGATATGAATATCTAGTCCATTTTCTTATATTTCTTCATTGACATAAGCATAAAGTGTTTTAGAGGGACTAGATCTTATGTTTTTTCATTAGGAAGGGGCCACATGGCACTTAATATTCTAATTTTGTGTTGGGGGTCACTTTTGGACCATGGTGACTTAAAAGGGGAAAAGTAACTTAAATTACTTTTATTTTATCGACCCTTCCAAGGGAAAAATGCGACTAGGGTTTATTGGGGCTCTTTTTCCTTAGAGAAGTTATATAAGGAGTTAGGGAAAAAAAAGGATCATCTCTGCATACCTAATTATCTTCTTTCATGTGCAACTATTGTTTGCAAATCTACAACTTGTGGAGTGAAATCCCACATGAACCCTAGCTTCGGTGGTGAGAGATCCATCCCTAGTTAGCAGGGCATTCTTCGGTAGTGAGAGATCTACCCTAGCTTGTCATTTTGGAGCTGTTTTTAGGGCTGATTTACAGAGATATTTTCAGAGGTTTCAGAGGAAGGGTTTTGAGGGTTTTGGAGACATTTGGGAAGATAATTAGAGGGTTTTCAGATCAGATTTATGGCAGCCATTTGAGCAGGGTTTAGCATCACTTAGAAGGCCTTTTCATCAATTTCCAACCCTTTTCCAAGCTAGGTGACTTGTTTGGAATATTGCAACCTTTATTTGGAGGGTTTCCAGTTTGCCATTTTCAAATTTGAAGGTTGAAATATCATCTCCTATATTTGTAAATGTTATTTCCAAAGTCTCATAATTTTTGCACTTGTATTCGAGAGAGTTACGAATTTTAGAAGTTTTCCAACTATCTAGGGCACGCTGTAATTTTCTGGCAGCATTTTATTATCTAAAAATTCCAAAAACGGTTTTCTTATGTTCTTTACAATATTAGAAAGCTCTCTTTAAAATTTTAAGTGGTTTTAGTCGATATTTTGGGAGTTATTAATTTTCTTCAGTTCATTTGCCCTAATCTAGTAAAAATCTACAAAAATAGTATTTTATTTGGCTGCAATTTTTCAATATTTTGTGTTTTTTAAGTGGTATCCCACTAGGGATATTTCAGTGGTATCAGAGTTGTTGTTCCTCCACTGTGTGGGTTAAATATGGTAGTTTGGAAAGATCTCAATGTGGGTTTTATGAAGGAAATGTTCACCAACATGGTGAAACAACAGAAGCCACTAACCTTTATTTGAGCCACTCACTCACCAAAAATTGAATCAAATAAGATCTATGGACAATAAGGAAAATGTTGAGAATAGTGATAAAGGGCAGCCAATAGAGGTGATTGATGAGGATTCTTGTTGGATGAAATAACAATCTTTGAGTAAGGGTTTCAGAGATAACATGTCATTTCAAAATTATTACATGATGAAGATTGGTAGCAAGCCCAAGCGAGGTCATCATATGTCGATGCATTCGAATTACAAATGAACTCATCCAAAAACCAATAAGAACACCGCATGAGGTAATTTTAGATGATGGAGATAATGTGGATCCAAAGATGATTGAAGACCAAGTGAAAGAAGAAGAAGATTCTAGTGAAAAAGATATTTCAATCCAAAAGGTACTTATCAATCCTCTAAAGAATAAGTCATTATCATATGGGATGGATTTACCAAATAGTAATGAGCATAGATTTTTGAAAGGTGTTGATTCTTGTCCCACTTATTCTCCATCTAAAATCATGAATCATCAATAGGGATGGTGTTTTGAACACCATCTAAATCAACAATAGAAGGTGAAACTTTTGATGATATTCTTTATAAGGAGGTTAGTATTAAACGCCTATTTATTTCATCATCTTCATCCTATATCATTACAACATTTTATCATGATGGTATGTAGCCTATTACGTCAATAAGAATGCTAAGAATTTGGTACATCAAATTCAATTCATCATGAAGAAAAAGAGTGATGATCTTCTTTATGAAGAGATACTATCAGAGAAAAAAGATGGAAGACCTTACATGATACAAGAGGTTCATGGGCATTATAAGGTATGGGATCCTGGTAATATGTTGTAATTATCCAAAAATATCAATTCTGATTTTGAAAACTTTGTGACTGATTTCATAAGCAAAAGAAGGAATTCAAATGTGTCTTTTGGGATTATAAGTGTTGAGCTAATTTTCCGCATGATTTCTTCATTGGAGACTCAAGGTGTAAGAAGGAGAGTACCTCTCAAGGTACTGTTAGTGTAGAATCACAACACCCCCAAATGGCCCATGTGTGAAGTCAAGTATTTTGGCTGTGATTACACAACATGGGACCATCTCTTAAGCTGTGGGACATGCAAAACTTGAGATGGACCTTCGGAGAAAGTCGGTTCTTTCTTCCTAATCTACGCCGCTTTAATGCTACTCCAGTTTGAGCATAACCTATTCTATCCTAATCTAACCATTCTAAGGGGACAGAGAAAGAGAGAGAGGGTGAAAGAGCCTACACTAAGTGGTGATACACTAGAAAAGGAAGTGGTTGAATCATAGACCCAACCGCCTGAAGTGGAGAGAGGTGAGCAGAGGAGAGGGTGGACAGAATGCACCATGGACCAGAGATAGATTTCACATAGACACCACTTCAAAACCCATTAAACACAGCTCCTAGGACCTCTGAACAAACATCAAAATATGCACAATATACCCTGTCACCGATGAGAGGTAATAAGAGACAACAAAATAAGCCAAGTATGGATAGATGCATCACGAAACATATTTTATTGCTCTAAAATGTTACACAAAGACATCATCAGTGGACAAGAGGCAAGAAAACACCATTATGGATCCATGGGAGGAGGCTTAGACTCCGCATTCTACCCTAAGGAAGAAAGAGAGGGGGCGAAAGAGGAGAAATAATGACCAACCCTTCGAATATGCCCCTTCATTACAATATATAGGAAGAATAAGAGAGAGAAGAGGGAAGAATTAGAATCCTACTTCAACCACCTAGAGATACACATTGAATCCTACTTTGAAAGCTTAACCACTATCAATCAATGCCTTTCTCAAATCCACCCCAAATTTGTCATGTTTGGTTCCCTGGCAGATCAAATCGAATTAGATCTGGTAGTTGGAGAAATCAGGCTCTGTATTAATGGCCTGGAAGATGTTTTCCCATTTTCACCCACCAAAGCCTATTAATAATAATATTTTATGTTTCCATGGCATATAGGTGTCAAGTCAACTCGTTTCCACCAAAGTTTTCTCCCACCCAAATTTGAGTCTCCAGTCAAAAGATATGGCCATTTGAATATTTGGATCGTGGGCACACAATATTTTAAAGAGTTTGTCCATACAGGGTCCACATGGTGGCCTCCGTGTGCTCCTTGGGCTTCTTTGTATTTTTCCTGAGTCTCTTTGCTTGGCGGGGCCAAAAGTCTAACCCTGACACGTGGCATCCTAGCGCTTGTTTGGAAACCCACCCCAAATTTTACCTATGAAATAGCACCATGTTGACACTTGGCTCCCTCCATGTTGGCCTGCCTCTTGCCTTGACTATTCAACCCCCAATGAATCCTGGACTCTAAGACACGTGGAAGGCCCGTACTCATTTGAAAGCCCACTTAGGATTTTACCTTTTAAGGAGCGTCGTGTTGACACTTAGCGCTTCGCTTCCGCCTACAAAATCTATACTTAGTCATTTTATAAGCTCTCCTTTTTTCCTCTCATAACCATTTCATACATACATGGAGAGTACTCGCAGTTTGAGTCTTCGGCCTAGATCTCGCACTTTCAATGTGCGCTCGTTAAGACACTTAGCACCCTCCACTAAGTCGAAGACTTTTCAACGATCGATGTAACTTTTTGGGGCTCAACTCAATGTCAGGAAGCTTGGCGCTCATTTGGGTCTGCCCCTTTGGATTTAATCTTTGGAGGTGCATCGTTTGGACACTTGGCTCCCTCCATTGTCTTCTCCATACTGAGTCATTTTGGGCCCGTTCAACCATTTGCGAAGCCCCTTAGACTTCGAATCTTCACCCTTTTTTTTCCTTTGAGCCTCTGGTTCTTTTGAAACTACTTGGCCTCCTACCCCAACCCTGTTATTCCATTTCCGAGCCCTCCTGTAATCTTTTTCTGGATTTGAAGCACGGGTTCACTCGACATTAGTAATCGTTTCTTGAATTTATTCTTCAAAACTTGTTTGATCTTTGCAAACCACTCTATTGTAGATTCCTCTATTGCATGATTGTAGGATTTGAAATGAATTCTTTGGCTTCTTATTATGCGAGGTTGTTCATTGATCAATTTTGTCGGGGCAAAGTATGGATACCAGATACTAGCATTGGTTTTCTGATTGTTAAAAAGGGTAAGAGAATATTTTTAATCATCTTCACCTTTTGGACTATGTATAACAACAGCCATAATGAATGAGAGAGAAAATAATAATATGGGACAATAGGGTCAAAGAGGTGAGAGTGGACATTTAGGGCAGTGGCCTCCCCATTCTTCTGTCAGGCCTTTAGGGCTTCACAAACCTTCTTTCTTGAAGGATCCTAAAAGTTTCACAGGTACAACAACTAGTAGATATTTTGGATGAGGAGTCTTGTTGGGAGAGGTACCAGACCTTGAGTGAGGGCTTTCGTAACAACATGTCATTCCAAGAATATTACAAAATGAAGATTGGTAGTAGGCCCAAGAGAGATCATCAGATACATGTACCAGAGTTACAGAGGAGATTGAGATAGATTTCCATTCCACACTTTGATGGTTCTAAGAAGTGTACTGCATAGTCTTGGGTTCAGAAGTTGAAGACATACTCCAACTTGAATCCTATGCGTGAGGAAGATGCAATTAAGTTTATAATCTTACATCTTGAGGGAGACACTCATGATTAGTGGCATCATGGGTTGATTACACAGGGACACATACACATTACTACTAATGCGAGTTCACGCAGAGGTGGTGAGTAGATTTGATAGGAGGGACCCTACAAGTATTTTAGGGAGTTGACTCATTTGAGACAAATCGGTCCCTTAGATCAGTATATCACAGATTTTAGATATTATCGGTCATCATGGTACTGATGTCACGGAGATGAGGTTGATTTCACTGTTCATACAGCAAGTTTGTGATGCTCTCGTTGGTTTGTGAAGGCATTTGAACCTTCTTATTTGCACGAGGATGTTAGGAGAGCTCGGGACTTTGATTTATCCACTCCAAAATCGAGGTTCCACCTCACGTTCAAAGCAAAGGAACCTCCATCTGGATTAGATGAACTTCAAGCAGGGACCCTCCACCAAGGTAGGAGGTGGCTAAGAAGCCAATCATTTCTCGAGAGGAAAAGATTTGAGTTGAGGCGAAAGAAGCTATGTTTTGATTGCCGCACACCTTGTGTTCCAGGACATGATTGCAGAGGTAGAGGGAAGGCCCAATTCATTGAGGTCTTCGAGGAGAGTGAGGGTGACAAAGGTGAGGAGTTAGAGACTCGTGAGATGGATGATGGAGATGGGGTTACGTTGGATAGTGTTGATGTGGGGTAGGAGGAGGAGACTTTTCCTCGGGAGATTATAGCCACATTGTCTAGTACTTTGATGTACAAGGCATTTAGGATTAGAGGAGTTATGCAGGGTCAACGAGTTTGGTAATCATTGATAGTGGGGAAACCCATAAATTTATTGATGCCTCATTGGTTGAGAGGCGAGGATTACAGATAGGATTTTGAGGGCTTCAACGTGGTTGTAGCCAATGGAGAGTCTATGAGGTGCACATGGTAGTTTCCCCAAGTGAGCATCACGATGGGTAACTATACAATTACTTATGATTTCCACATTATCGGTATGGGAGTGACCAACATAGTCTTGGGAGTCCAGTGGCTTCACTCTCTTGGTGAGTTTCAGACTAACTTTCAGATGATGGAGCTCAAGTTTAAGTCCGAGGGCGAATGTGATTTTGAGGGATTCTCCACATGAGCACTTAGGGTGGTTATAGGCGAGGGATGCGAGGAATTCCGGTATGATGAGGAGTTTTATTATTGTGGATCGATGTGGATTATGATGGATGTGGATGTGACCAAGTAATGTTACACATGAGAGCGATTCTGAGAGATTTGGGTTACAGTGCGAGATCATCTGAGTTTATCATTATGTTGGTTATCTAAGGGGTCGGTAGACTGGAGATCTCATTTGCTTGTTGAGTACTCCAAGAACTGACACACTTGTGAGATTCTGGATGGTCACATACAAGATGACACCTATAGATTGGAGGATGAGATGATATTCTATCGGGCAGATTACACCTTGTGTCAAACTTATGGTTGAGGATGGAGATATTGTGACATGTGCATTGTTCTTTCATGACCGGATACTTGAGCTTTGATGAGACCTATAGGATCATATCAGATAGGTTCATATGGCATGGTTTAAGGAGGATATCCTCAACTTCATACAGGGATGTACGGTTTGTCATTATAACAAATCGGAGCTTACAAGTTCATCATGTTCTGAGTCAACATGGGATAACACTCCTATGTATTTTACTACTTCTAGGCACGGTGGGCATTTCACCCATGTGCTAGTTAGTGGAGGGATGGAGTTGACTCAGTTACCTGTTATTCAGTAGGTTATCACTCATCACAGGAGGTGAACTATGTGGAGTTGACATTTTCGGTTGACCATGTACTGGAATCTTGGGATTTTTCCCCCATGAGACACATTGAGATACATTATGAGGAGTTGTACTCTCACACTAATGTGGGTCATGTGGGAGAGTTGGCACACTTTGTGTATATACAGGTTATTTCACAGGTTGATCCAGGGAATTCTATAGGATTCAGAGTGGACTTTCGTACCCAGGAGTTGATCGGAGAGATAGTGACGAGTCCCAGGATGATGGCATCAGAGTGGCAGGGATTGGACAGATTGGAAATCCCGATGTGGGTACCAGTGGAGAGTCGGTTTGGGTATCATTCTACTTCACGATAAAACATTTCTCTTGATACAATATGGAGGTCATGATGACTACATGGGGTTTCTTGGTTACTTTGGATTACACCGATCTTTGGTTGACGGCAAGGTGAGGTGGAGAAACTTACTGTGTGGTATTCAACTTCTGCAACATGACAGGATAATGCTTGGGGTCAAGCATTTCTTGGGAAGGGAGGATTGTAATGTCCCCTTTTCCTATGCCTAAGGCCTAAGGGCCAATTTGAGTCCAGGCCTTGGTCATACCCAAGGGGCTATGGACGCGGGGAGCTATTGGGTATGAATATCTAGTCCATTTTGTTATATTTCTTCATTGACATAAGCATAAAGTGTTTTGGAGGGACTAGATATTATGTTTTGTCCTTAGGAAGGGGCCACATGACACTTAATATTCTAATTTTGTGTTGGGGGTCACTTTTGGACCATGGTGACTTAAAAGGGGAAAATTAACTTAAGTTACTTTTATTTTATTGACCCTTCCAGGGAAAAATGTGACTAGGGTTTATTGGGGCTCTTTTTCCTTGGAGAAGTTATATAAGGAGTTGGGGGGAAAAGAAAAGGATCATATCTACATACCTAATCATCTTATTTCATGTGCAAATGTTGTTTGCAAAACCTTGACTTGTGGAGTGAAATCCCACAGAACCCTAGCTTCGGTGGTGAGAGATCCATCCCTAATTAGCAGGGCATTCTTTAGTAGTGTGAGATCTACCCTATATTGTCATTTTGGAGCTGTTTTCAGGGCTGATTTACAGAGATATTTTCAGAGGTTTCAGAGGAAGGGTTTTGATGGTTTTGGAGACATTTGGGGAAGATAATCAGAGGGTTTTTAGATCAGATTTATGGCAGCCATTTGAGCAGGGTTTAGCATCACTTAGAAGGCCTTTTCATCAATTTCCAACCCTTTTCCAAGTTACACGATTTGTTTGGAATATTGCAGCCTTTATTTGGAGGGTTTCAAGTTGGCCATTTTTAGATATGAAGGTTGAAATATCATCTCCTATATTTGTAAATGTTATTTCCAAAGTCTCATAATTTTTGCACTTGTATTCGGAGAGTTACAAATTTTAGAAGTTTTCCAGTTGTCTAGGGCACGCTGTAATTTTCTGGCAGCATTTTATTATCTGAAAATTTCCAAAAATAGTTTTCTTATGTTCTTTACAATATTAGCAAGCTCTCTTTAAATTTTCAAGTGATTTTAGTGGATATTTTGGGATTTATTATTTTTCTTTAGTTCGCTGCCCTAACTAGTAAAAAGCTGCAAAAATCAGTATTTTATTTGGCTGCAAATTTTCAATATTTTGTGTTATTTAAGTGGTATCTCACTAGGGATATTTCAAAGTGTTGTATATCATTCTTGCATATTGATGTAGACTCGTACTATAATGTTGATAATGATAGACAAAATGTGTAATGTGAATGATGATAGATAACATATGTAATTTGATTGATGAGTTATATGAAATGTTTGTTGAATGGAATTTGTAATGTGTGGTTAGTGTAATAGATAATGTATGATTGCAAAACTAATGTGTCATGATGAATGATAATGCAATGGGATCATAATATGTTAGTATGATGAAACTAGGAGAGAGGGGAGGGGAATTAGTGATTCCCCAGGCGTGTGACTGAATAGGCTCATTTAGTTAAGACCCCTCAACAATCAAGAATGAGTTGTGTAAGCAAGAGTGTGTCATTGGGAAATGATTGAGTGCGCTAGATGAATCGACGAAGTGCGTGATGAAAGGTTCTTAGAGTAAAACCCTTAACAATCATGTAAGAACTATAAGAACACAAGTGTGTCATTGGGGGTAAGGTGATAGTAATCACCTACCAAAGACCAAGATGGCATGAAGCGATGGAAGCATGTGGGATGGAAGCAATATGAGTGTATGAACCTAACTGAATGTCATATGGAGTTGCAGTGGGATGGATGGATGAATGTAGAGGGTTTTGGTAGGCGATGTGAAGCAATAACATGATGTGATAGATGAGATGGATGGAGTGGATGCGGTGGATGTGATGGTGTAGTGATGGATGGATGCAATGGAGAGTGCACATGAGTGACAACCTATCGTAGTGGATGCAAAATAACCCTATTATTAGATAGAGGAGACAAGTCAATGTGCGTAAAAACATGTGCCGACAAGGTAGAGGAGAAATAGATAGCTCAACCGAGTGAGAGCCAAAGGAAACGACACCATTATCTTCTAACTATTACAATCTATCATGAAGGGAAAAACAATCATTGTCCCTATGGCCATTGATGCGATGATAATTACAATAGGGTTGATCACGCTTGACATTGTAGACGATGTTGTGGATGATGTTGGTTAGAGGGTAAGTGAATTAGACACTCATTAAGTAAAACACATAGCACATCATGTGGTCGAGCGTGATGAGAGAAGTGTAATGGCTCACACGAGACAAATGGAGTAGGTGGAGAAGTAGTCTACCGCGAAGGAGGAGAAGAAGTATGCTTCTATGATGGAGTAGGTTGAGTTGGCTTGCTAGGTCGAGATGGAGACTATGTAGGACACTCAACCGATGACAATGGAGGAGCACTAGATGATGCCATAGAAGTGGAGGTAGATGGAGGGTCAATGACATGTGCTGAGAGAAGATCTTGTTTGAGGTATATGACTTTGTAGCACAAGAGAGTGAATGACTCACATGTATCATATTGTAATCTTTTCTTAAGCACAAGAACCAAACCATGAAAGAAAATGAATTGCTTCTCTAAATCAATGGGTTGGAATATTAGTTGACATATAAAATCATTGAACCGTAAGACATAATCTGTGATATATTTTGATGAGCCTTGATGTAAAGTAGGTATGTGGTCATAAGAAACTCTAGGGCCATTTTTTATGATAAAATTTCAAAGGAAATCATCCTCCATGTCATAGTAAGTACTAATGGACCCAAAGGGAAGATGAGTGTACCATTACAATGCCTCATTAGTAAGACTGTGTCGGAAAGCCTTAAGCAATAACCTATCATTAGAATAGGAAGTCATAGCCATGCGGTAATGAAGGAGATAAGCACAAGGGTCAATAATACCATCAAAACATGTGAATGTAGGGATGATAAAGTCCTTAGGAAATGTGGAGTTATGAATCCTCTTGGGAATAGGGTTACCATGTAATGAGTTATTATCAATAGAAGCATAGTAAGCCCTACTTTCTAGAGTGAGAGATTGAACCTGAGATTTTAATTGACCTACGCCATGCATGAGAGATAGGATATTTTGTGAAGAAATAGTAGAAGATGGAAATAATGTGTTGAACGGTTATAACTTATTATTGTGAGTGACCATAGGAATGTCAAGAGAAGATAAAGGAGATTTTGATGCTAAAGGCACACTAGGAGTGGGTGCTGAAGAAGCTATAGTAGATGATACAAATGGAATACGCATAACAGTGGTAGGACTAGCATCGAAACATCCCTAAGAGGTGAAGCAACCAATGGAGACACAATAATGGGAGAAGATAAAGTAATAGGTGTAGATGATGTGACAAAGGGAGAGGAAATGGTGGTAGAAGAAGAACCAACAGATGGAGATGACTCATGCACTATGCTAGATATAACCTTAGGAGAAAGTGGTGATAGAGATTCACACTTTGTAGAATGAAAAGTAGGAGAATCATGGCTATCAATTGTGTCATTAACATCTCCTAAAGACTCAGATGTGAGAATGTCATTAAGCATACTATCGATAGGGTCATCAACATAATATGAAGGTGTATGAGAACTAGTATGTGATGAATGATGAGAAGCAAGATTAGAAGTAGGAGAATCATGAGATGGAACTATAACAATGGTTTGACTAGGAGAAGAATTGGTATGTACATGTGAGTGATTGTCAATACCAAACATGTAATCAATAAGAGAATCATCTAGGAATTCCTTAGAAAGATTAGAAGGAGGATCACTAGTAGCTGTATAGCATGGTATATAACAAGTAAATTTTACAAGGTCCTCAACAATACTAATGCCAATAGGAGAGTTTTCAAAACTAGTGGACACATATTGTTGAACATCTAAGATTTTTTTGGATGTCATCTGACATAGTAGGATTACTATAGAGATCCATGACTTCAACGATGACAACATCATCATAGATAGGATTGACGCTAAAATGAGACATGATGGGGTGAGAAGAAGATGAACTATGGTTAGCCATTAGGGTTTTAAGCGGATCCTAGGAAAAAATGTTCTAAAGTACGGGTTCACCAAAATGATTAACTAAAATTATGAATTTTAGAATTAATCTAAACAAGTACAACAATGAAATGACTGATATAAACTGAAATATAAATGCTAACTAATTTTATTTGATATTCTAAATAAAATGAAATAATTGAATATGAGGGAAAAGGTACTAACCTGAAATGAACTTACCTCGTAGTGATCTAGAATTGTACTGGATGATGCACAGGCGGAACAAAGTATGACAACACACCTCGGAAGTTGTAAAAGATGAATATTTTTCCAGAATGGGGTGCCTGTGGGAGGATTAGGGCACCTATGGGAGCCCTGGTTTGTATTATGGGTGCCTTGGTTTGCAAAATAGCTTAGAACCTAAATCTAAGTTGGTCGTTTGGTCTTCGCAATAACTGGTCTTTATCACATGTATGTCGCTTGTTGATGTCACTTGTAAGTCTTCGATAAATAATATCCTATAAAACCCCACACGAAAACATCAAACCCAAAAAAATAAATATGTAAATAAATGGGTTGGATTGTCCTCAACTTCCAAATAGATGGACTTACGACCGAGCGCTACACTACATTTTAGACATGATGTAGTTCTATGTGCTTATGTGAGCGATCATGTGCCTAGAGTGCCCTAGTGCCAATAACGCCAAAACAACAGAAATAGCTAGATGTAAGATGTAAATGATGGATGGAATAGAATGAATACAACCCTTCCTATCACGAATGTGTGATGTAAAATAGTTCTCAAATGTAGTCCCTTGCCTTATGTAGATAGCTATCCCAGAGTAGAAATAGTACCAGTATTTAAGATAGGGTGTATGTTGTGTTTATATAGGGATCTCTTGCTCAAATTTTGACACCAATGACCTAACATGTCAACTAGTACCTAGGGGAATGTGAGGGAAAAATAAAAAGGGTGACCTCGAGACTCTAAATGAGAACCTAGTGCAACTGGCACCAGGGCACCTAAAAATGAGGTGCAGGGTGTCATGGGCACCCTAATTCCTTCCTATGCACCCTCGTCAAATATTAGAGATGACTAATGAGTAAATAATGAGAAATGAGACTCCATGAGAGACAATTAGAATTGTGCAAGTAATTGATGACTGTGTAAGACACTTAATGACAATGACCGACTAAACTACCAATAGGACTAGAGGATGAGCCATTAGTGAATACTTTTCTTACGTGAGATCCATATATAAAACAACATATTTGGTGGTATAATAGTAGTAGTAAGTGTGCGCTTTTGTGACTACAAAGTGCAAAACATATCATCCAACTCATAAAAATTGAAACATTGTGTTATTTTCCCCCACAATGTGAAGTCTCCATAACACATTATTCTGAAAACACCACACTGAAATCAAATAACATAAACACACACTCACACATATGTTACCAAATCAGTATGCATGGTCTCATCGATGGTGGTGATGAGAGGATGCCAATTTTCCTCTATCCTCCGTGTATCCTCCAGCCTCCAGTAGAAAGCTACTAACTCAGTCGTATTTGATCATGGAGCTCAAGTTTACATATTGGACGTTGTGTTCCAGTGATAATGCATCTGTAAGGTAATTTTTTTTTTTTTTTTTTTACAATGACTCAAATTTAACGAAAATTCAACGATGATGCAAAAATATTTGGGCTTTATTGATAATTTTTACTATTAACATGGACAATACTTTCAATTCAATAAGACATCATAAATGATAGAAAAATAAGATGAAATAATTACGACACAATTTTGACTATTAAGACAAATATACTATAGATAAACTTGACATATTATTGAAACTCAAACTGACTTTACTAATTGACACTTATTTTGAACTTTTGAGAACTTCAACTTTTACACTTTTATTATTGACTATTTTAAACCAATAAGACACTTTTGACAACAACACAAATAACTTCAACTCTTTTACAATGATACTAGACACAATAAATCTTTCGTCAATAATGAACTTGAAAAGTAATGATGACTTTATTTTAAATACAATAATGATTCAACTTTTTAGACCCATATAATAGTTAAAACGAAAAGCCACGAAACTGAAAAAACAAGACTTGGGAACAAACCATAACACATACTACGTATGAAAATTCCGTTGAATCTGTGAGCTATCATAATAGTGGGCCAAAGGGATGCAATCATCGGTTTTGTGGCGAATGGGTGTTGAGGTCCATTCGGCCGGTTGAAATGTCTGGTGTGGTGCCGAGGATGAAACTTGGAAGGCCGAATCAAGACCATGCAAATGTGCATATTGATGGTAGGCCATTAGAAGGAGTATTCAATGCGTGCAACAATGAAATGTAATGCAATCAAGGTTGTTGCATATCCGAAATTATAACTTGCTTTTAATTCAAGACTTTACCTTGTTATTGGCCATTAACATGGGCATGCTCTACAAAATCAAATCGGAAGAAGAAGATCTTTATAAATCGTTAATAACATGTATCAAGACTAGGTTTGAACAAATCAATTATGTGATGCACACTCGATGGAGGTGTTATTCCGTACAATATTTCAATGCGAGTTGATCTCTATACTCCCAGGATATAAATTTTTCTTCAAGTGGATCTCCAAAACTATTGACCACCCATGAATTCCGTATATGCAACTATCAAACCGTGTGGAAAATAAAATAAAAGAAGAAATATGTTGATTACGGTGTTGTGCAAAACTAGGATGCGATCAAAGAGATTTGAATCACAAAAATAGCTACAAGATCACTATACATGTATATCTAAAACTCGGACACCTCTCATTTCACTCTATTAGACGCCTCTCATCTCACTCGATACTAGATGAAAGAACTACATGAGTCTCATACAAATAACAACAATAATTAATCACATCAAAATAATCTTCATTTTATATATTTCAACACTATTACAAAGGCTATTATATATCCATAGAGATAGCTAAACAACTTCCTAATAAATAGGAAGAGAATGATAACAAATAACAACTATAACCCGTTTAATTAATTTATGGGTATAACATACTAACCAACTTACTAACCATTTTTACCCACTAACATTTTACATCCTCTTTTGCAATTGACCATATGGTAAATATGAATACTATATGTTAGGTATTAAACTAAAGTTTGCTAAAACTTTTGAGGTGCGTGTGATAAACCTTTTAAGCATGTGTCTCAAAAAATATATATGTTATCATACACTGTATGCATGAGAATCTATAGGAGAGTGTAGAGTGTTGAGTAGGTGACAACCCTAAAGAACTTATACCTACCAAAGGGGCTTGTGTATGGTGGGAACCATGGAACGTAAAGAGACAAAAATCATAACAACAAGAGAAACATAAGTAGTGATAACAACAAGAACAACAATAGTATAAATAACACAAATGTAATACAACTAGGATAGAGACAAAACATCAATCAAGTGAGAAAAAAAAAAAAGTAAGTGCTTGTAAAGAAGAGTCATATTAAGGCATAAAGTTGTAAACATGGGACACTCACAATATAACAATACACTCAAGGTACTTAGGCCACATACAAGAGAAACAATGTCACACATGAAGGACTAGATCCACAAACATGGGACACCCACGATGTCACAAGACATGCAAGACACTTAGGCCACATACGCTGAAGTGGATAAGTAGTAACAAAAAATAACTAACATGCATGTATAGTAAACATTGATGTGAAACAATTATAAAGTAATAAGAAGTAAAAGAACACATGAAGCAAGACATATTAGTGTTACATAAGAAAAATGTTTTAGTCTTGTTAGTTTGAAAAATAACATACACATGATATATGTAATTAAGTGTCATGAGGGAATAAAAAGAACTATAATGAAATAATAACACATGTATAATGTTGACGGATTCCCAAGAGAAGAATGTAAGGAAATAAAATAACTCATATTATCATGTAATGATATGTGTGTACATATCAATCTCAATATCCCTCACGAACACATGTGAAAAAGTAGTATAAAATATATGATATCTATCAAACCTTATTGAAAAACAACATATGTAATGTAAATTTCTAACAATACAAACTATGTGTACAGATCTTGGTTTTGTATTTTTATAAATATATGAATGTTTTTGTATTATTTAAATGTAACTATTCATATATGTAGGGATAACACAAGAGCTACCCACTAAGGGCCTCGTGAGGAGGAAAATTTGAGCCAAGAGAAACCATAGGAACAAGCCTCGGTTGTGCCCAATGAAGAATGCTTGTATGTGATTAATGCAAAGTAGTAATATTTTTATAGGAACCTTGGAAGGAGAGAAAGGAGGAATAGATACACAAGAGACAATGTGTGATGGGGCAAGTCTACGGGAGGACTTGAAGAGTGAGAGATGAGATGTCCACTAAAATACCTATGAGGAATCTTGGAAGGGTGAAAGCCACTAGGATGTAACATATGTGCGAGAAGACATGTGAGTAAACTTAGGAGGGCTAGAGCCACTAAAAATAAGATGTGTGTTAGAAGGCATGTAAGTCGGGAGACTAAGGAGGGTTTGAGCTGATACATACAAAATTTGTGTGAGAAGTCCTATTAGAAGGCTTACGAGAAGGAATTTTAGAAACATGAAGAGATATCGTGGGAAGAGAAGCCTCACAAGGAATACCTTAAATTATGACAAGTTGCTATTAGTGAATGAACTTAACACATTAGTCTAAAATAGATGGGATGACCTTGGGATTTTATAACAATGGGAGGCCTAAACACATGTAAACTAAACTAAGAACAAAATAAACTAGGAATGGGACTTGTGTAAAGAACAAAACCAATAATGATGAGTAAAATAATATGTTCACAAGTAAAATTAGAAATTTGAAGTGAACCGCGAGCGCGTTATGAATTATTAGGATTGGTAATTACCAAGCCTAAAATGTGAGCGTGTTATAATGTGCTTACACTATAACGTGATCATGTTATAACACATTCGCGTTCTTGTTTGCTATGTGGTATATGTGCTTGTGGGAGGGATATATTTATTAAAATAAATTGTTAAATTATAAGTTTTTCATTTATTAATATTTATACTTTATTATTTCTTATAATTTAAATTTATTTTAGTAAATATAAGAAATTAGGGTCACTCTGCACCTTATGGAACTAGTCTCACAGCTCCATCAGTCATGGTTTAGAAGATAGTTTTTCATATTCTAATATGGTCAATACATAGGTATTTTTCAGAATTCAACATTCAACCTAAAGATTTTAGGGTTTAAATTCTATAATTGATATCTATTTTGGGAAAGAATATAGTCATTGTTTAGGTTTGGGTCTTCTTGATTGGTTATTGACATTCATAGGAGTTTTAGATGTGTCAAAATTAGAATTTACAAACCTCACAACTCCTAAAGGTAACAACAATTGATTGAATATATAGACTCGTGAATTTTCCCATGAGCATGGAGTTGAATCCCTATGTTTGGTCTTATAATACTATTTTCTAACCCCAAGTACATTGGCCTATCACCCAACAGGGTGCTAGGCGTTCACCTGAGGCATGTGTAGGTGTCGAGCCCCTCCTTTATGTGAGCTTTGTGAGAAGGTTCCACCATTAATGGAGGATGGTTTGCATAAGAAGAAGTACATTCATGTATTTAAAAAGGTAGAAAGTGTAACTAATAGATCCACACATTAATGCATTACGAAGCTAAATAACATTTGTAAGAAGCATAATAAACTAGATCTGGGCCATGATAAGTCATATAACACGAGGGTTTACACCCATAAATAAGTTATACAGAATGAACCCACATATATATTGATTTAAAATAGTTCTGGTAGCCACATTATAGTCAAAAGGGTCATCTTAGACCATATATATTAAATGACAAAGACTTGTCTCCCACAAATCTTCCTGATATGAGACCCTAACTATACTTTTTCCTTTTAACCCTTGTTATAGATCCTAGTACCCATACATATGCTTATGGCATCCCTTACAACCCTTGGCACTAAGTGCTCTAAACCCTAGCATTACTGCAGCACTTTGTTACTCTCCTTCTCTTTCTCTGCATTCTCTATGTGTGTCTATCTCTACCTTCTCTCTATCTCCCATATCTGTCTCTGTCTCTAGCCCAGCATTTCTTTATATAATATCAACACCCACCACCATGCCTTCTCTAAGCATAGATCATGTGCCAAGTGTCGATGTGGTCCTCCATTGGTGAATGCTTATCCCTTTGCAAACCCTCCACTCTCTGTAATGATGTCTTATGGGAATATTCCCTATGGGGAATATCCTTTTCTTGACCTCCAAGGTTCTAGGATGGCACCTTATCCACTCATCACACCTAGTTGGGTCCTCACACTTTTCCTCAAGTGCCCTAGAATGCCAAATATGGCTAAGTCCTTTAAACCCATGTTCTAGCCTCCCGCACGTGCCCTGGTTTCACTTAAACCCTTCTTAAACCCCTTTTTGTCCTATGTGCTTTCCCTTGAGTGCCCTTCTTCTCACTTTGGTCATGTGCACACACGCCTTTAGTACTTAGCCAATATTTCAGGGCCCAACATCACCCCACACTACGTGTGTTCTCCATCCTCGAAAACATCCTGCTTCTTCAAAGAATAAAGAATAGTGGAACATGGACAATCTGAATAAAGAATGAAAGAATAGAAGAATCTGCTACTATTGTAGGAGGAGTGGGAATTCCTTCTTCACTATTTCCTCAATATTTTCCTAGAATCTACCTCACCTCACCTTTCACCTGCTGAAGTAGGTCACCTACTAGAGTGCTCACCTCATCAAAATTAATTCATCGCTCTTAGCATTCAAGTATATCTACAATGCCTTCTAGCTTGCTTGCTAAGATCATCTAATGTGTCCATTCTGTGAGTGACCTAGGGATATAGCTCCTTAAGCCGATTCTTAATCAACCCCACAAGGTTTCGATTGCTTCCAAAATTTTCTCAACCTTAGGCTAGGATCTTATCATGCTCCACCCTATTTCCTTTGTTATTTTCTTGAAATTCCTTCAGATCCACCTCATGCGTAGTAACCAATATGCTTATTACCATGTCTCTATCAACACAATTATCATAAACAACCTCACCATTTGTGTGGTGGTCTTTACAGTGGCAAGGAGCTTAGAATACCGAGTAATTGTCTCCCCGATCTTCAGTTTTTCTTCCTCTTCTTCGCACATCATTACCTCTTCTATCGATTCCAATGCAGTGGTCTACCTTTTCATGGTGAGGATGCGGGTCAAGTCTTCCAAGCATTACATGGTTGACTCATATTTTTCTCAGGTGGGGCCAGGTCTAGGTGCTTCAAGATTATGGCATCTAAAATAATCTCTATTTTCTTATGGATCTCACACACCTTTTCCTTTTCCTCCCTTAACTCACACCTTAATTGTGTGCTTGATCAGATCCTCCTACTTTAACTCCTATCTTTTTCAATGATCTCTTCATTTTTTCTTTTCAAGCTCTTCCTCCAAGACCCTTATTCTGTCATTTCTTCTGAAGATCCTCGCCTCAACTTCTACCGATACTTTTTGAGCGCATTGCAAACTTTCTCATCGGATAGTTGTTGGGCATTCACCAGAGGGTTTACTCCCTTGCATCTAGTATCTTCATCAACGCCTTCATGGTTGACCTCAAATTTGGGCTCATCAACATGGGACTCAAAATCCCAAGACAACATCTTCCTCGTGCGTGGGTATGCACCCTCTTCATCAAAAGAAGACCATGTAAGGAGTTGGTTTGAAGGCACGATACTTTGGAAACATGCACGTAATACCTTTTTTGGATCATTAATGTAAGTCATTTCTTGTTCTTTCACCCACTACCATACCCTTTCCACCTATGTGCGTGCTCCTTTGGGAAGCTTACTACCCAGCTGGGATCTCCCCCATGCTTCCATACTCCTTTCCCACACTTTCACTTTCCTCTATCTCCTTTAGTACTTCTTCGGTGTTGCGCTCCACCTCTTGATCCACCAAGTCCTTTATAATTCCTATACCTCCCTTTCTGTGGCATCCTCTATCTGCTCCTTAGTCAAGGCTTGGAGTCTTTTGATCCTTCATGTTGACTTCTTCACTTCCCCCTTTCCATGAGTGCCTCCTTCATCCTCATCCTTCTCTTCATTTCCCTCCTCCTCTGACTCATGTACATCATACACATGATGGTTTTGAGCCTCATTGTGCTCTTCATCATCCTCATCACCCTTGTCAGCCTCCATGCTCTCTATTTCTTCTGATTCCACCTTTTCTATTACTCTTTGCTTCTTCCTAACTAGGTGATTCCAATATAGGAGACTCTTCTTTTTCTTCTTCCCTAGGAAACTCCTTTCTCATTGGAGATTCTTCTTTCACATAGGGGCTTCTCTTGCTCTGGTGCCTCTTCCTCAGTGTCTTCTCTTTCTCTTCTATGGGGGACTTATTCCTTCCTCCATGCATAGGTGTTTGGTTTTGTGCCCAACTCCTGCTGCCTATAGACTACATTGTTTGTATGTGTACTTGGTGCCTTTTTCTCAGGGGCCTCCTCTCTCTCCCTTTTCCTTGGCATGGCTTCTTCCTTATGGTGGGGTCTTCTGGGATAGAGACATCATTTTCAATGTAATCACCTTCTCATACTTAGGCCTTATACGTAGGTATACCCTTGTTGCGGTCCTCCCAACAATAAGCAATGTCATTGGCTTCAACATATGTACGTCATGGGAGACATACTTCTCCACATAGGTGCACTTTTTTTGGATATATCAATGTTATGCACAACTTGTGGTAATCTGGTCTACCGTGTTGAGGTCAAACCTTAGCTTATTTTCCTCTTTGAATCGATTGACCCCAACCTAGAAGTATTGTGTTGTGAAGGAGAATGAAAATTTGCACCAGGGACCCTTGGTGCCATCTGCCAGAGTAAACCTTCCAATACAAAAATGTTGGTACATGGACAAATTCAGCCTCTCCTTGTAGTAAAATAGGTAACTGTTTGGGTATTCTCCACTCAACGTAAATGTGTCACACATCCACTTATACCATTTTTCTAGGTGCACCTGCCTTGGGTGGCCATCATGGTGTCACAAGTGTATTTCTCAAATATTTTGTGGGGGAAGGGTTCTCATCTGGGTACTCCCACACAAATTTATTTGGCCCATCGAGCACTCCAATCTCTCAAAAATACAATGGTAAGGAGGACATTACCAAACATGATCTTTTCTCCATCGCATGTGGCATTGATGATTTCTTCTACTATGAAATCGAGAGGTTATAGATGGTCCCCTCAAGATCTTATGGAAAACATTCAACCAAGCCTTGTTGATCTATGTCCATCTCTCCTACCCATTCAACTTTGTGACCAAGTGCATGGCCATCCTCATTACCGGTCAAAAATCATAGAGATGTCAAAGTATCATGAACCCTTCTTATAGTCATAAGCTTCAATAGTCTTCTTGATGGCCTCCTTATCATCCAAGTCATCATCAAAAGATTCTCCTTCACAGACAAGACTTGGTAAACTTAGAAATAAGTTGGGGAGTTATTCACATCCTCCATCTTGCAAAGTAGAAGTGGTCTTCATGTACACGTGACATTAACCACTTTGGTATATAGTCACTTCATGTTTTCCAAAATAGGGCAACTCATAGAGTTGTAATAACCTTCCTTCTCCATCTTCACCTTTACCTCATCATCATAGATAGGCATTCCATCTTGGTGTCCTCTTTATCTATAGGGAGAACTAGTTCTAATGCCATCTCATTCTCTGTGGTGCTCATTTGATGGTTGTAGTCACTCATGACCATCTTTCTAACATGAGACACCCATTATTTTCCAAGCAATACGTTGTCTGGATATTGCATCTTCACATACCATTCTTCATTGAAACTGGTGGAAATGGCTTGTTTCCCCTTTCCCTTTCCCTTCTTTGGTGAAACATTTTCTTGCTTTCCTTAGTGCCATTTCTCCATCGGGTCACTAAAATTTCTTCCTTTCTCTTGATCTTGCTCTTCTCAACTCTGCGGCTCCACTCCTTTGAAAATCCCCTCAATCTTGTGCCCTAGCTTACAGAAACCCTAACCTAGAAAACCCTTTTTCCACAAGATGGCATAATCACCTATGGGATTCTTCCACACAACCTTCTCTCTATACCCATGTACTTATTTTTCCACTCTGGTTCATTGATCAAACTAGCTATGCACACAAATCTTCACAACCCTTTTCACACAACTTTTCTTCAAGGATGCCCTAGTTCGCGAGAGCTCTTTGATAACACAAATGTAAGGTAAACAATAATGCACCCCGACCTTCTACTTATAGATTTTTTTTTTCCATAATAAATGCCATGCCACCTACCAATGTACTCTTTAATAAAGGTGGATTTTTCCTACTGCCAACCTTCAACACTTTTACCCCCACACCCAATCCTACATGAAAACTTCTACAACCTTTGGCATGTAAAAACCCTTATCGATCGAAGATCTTACGCGTGCGCTTTCAATGCCAAAGGCACTTCTTCTATCTTTATCCTGATTTTTGACATCACCTACCTCATGTTGTTCCTGTGCTTCTCACCCTTGTACATGGTTTTTGTAAATCCTTCCTAACACCAAAATCCTCATGTTCACCTTTTCCACGTGCTCTTTCCAAACTACGCACTTTTGATCCTTTGACTCGGGCCATCGAAACACACTTCTAATACCATCTTCCAAGTGCTTGTCATCACTTCACCCCACACAAAAATAGATGTGCGGTCCTCTTGCATAGAAAACTTTTGAAATTGTAAGTGGCTACCAGCATGCACAATGTGCACACAACAAAAAAAAAAGAAAGGGAACAAGCAATGAGAAAGGGAAACACAAAGAAAGGAAAATGCATTAAAGGAAATCCTAGGCTAATTGGAATATTGCCTTATTTATAAACACAAGGAAGACTTATTTATAGTAGGGCTTCAACCTACTCCCATTGAAATGGCCTGGTAACTTGTGTTCCATCTAGCACTTGTAACTGAAAGCACCTAATCAAGTATATAGGATACAATGTATGGGCCCATCCAATGGAATTTGAATTTCCCAGGATGGCACAAAAACTTGGAATCATACAATAGAACCATCTGCCCAACCTCAAACTATTTTGTTCTTGATGTGTCTATCATGTCATGCCTTCTTTCTTGGCTTTTTAGCTCCAACATCCAATAACCCACCTCTCATCTAATTGCATTAACTTATCAATCCTCTCCTCAAGCACTTGTTCATCATCTAATCCTCCTCATGCATGTGCTATATGCAATGATGGTAACATGAATTCAATAGGTAACACCGCTTCCATGCCAAACACCAATTAAAAAGGTGTGGCCTTATTCAGTCTTTTATAAGTAGTCCGGTATGACCATAACACAACAAAAAACTTTATCATCCCAATCTCTTCTTCCTACATCACAAATTTTGGTCAACGTGTGTGTGTGACTCAAGTATCTTGTTAAATGCCTCAAGTGGTTCCATTAGCTTGGGGTGATAAGGGGTAGTCTTGTGGTGGGATACCATGAATTCTACCAACAAAATCCTAACTGTCTCATTCAAGAAATGAGTACCCCTATCACTTGTTAAACTCAACAGGCATCCATATCTATTGATTATGTTTTCCCACAAGAACCTAGTTGTTGTTACCATTGTGCAATCCCTTGTAGGTGATGCCTCCTCCCACCTTGTAAGTAATCAATACAAGTAATGATATATAGTGAACCATTCCTTTGCATGATAGGTGAAATCAGGTCCTACAAAATCAATGGCCCACTTCTCAAATGGTTTTGTGCTAGCTATTGGTCTCAAGGGCATCTCATCTCTTCTTCCTAGTTTTCCAAGGCACTGGCAATGGTCACAAGCCTTGCAAAACTCAATACAATCCTGGTAGATGCTTTCCCACCAAAGCCCTACTAGTAGAATCTTCTCATGTGGTGGCATTCCCTACATAGTGTCCTCCTGCAATCCCACCATGTGCTTCCTCCATGATTGTAATGCAACATGTTCATGCTCTAACACACACCAAAAAAACCTCATCATGGCCTAGCTTGTATAAGTCTCCACTAATTAACATATAGGGCATGGTGTGTATGGCTAATTTCTTCTTTTTCCAAAGTCTTCATTCCTCTGGTGCCACACCCATTTTGAGAAATACAACAATATCTTCCAAGTTAGAGGGGTGCGCCCACAATCTAAATAGTTATGCATCTAGAATTATATCCTCAATGCTCTGTGAATCCTCCCCTGAGTCAATCTTTGATAAATGGTCAGGTCCCAAATTACTCTTACCTAGTTTCACAACAACTTTAAATTTGAATTCTTGAAACAACAAGACCCACCGACATATGCACCCTTGTAAAATGGGCTTGTTTACTAAGTACTTCAATGTCATGTGGTCCATGTAGAATATAAAGGGTGTTTCCATATATACTTCCTAAATTTGTGTAGCGCATAGATCATTGACAATGCTTCATGCTCAGTAGTAGTATAGTTATGTTCTGTTGGGGTTAGCTTTCTACTAGAAAAACACAAGGGGTGGTCAATAACTCCTTCTCCAGTTGTGCTAAGATTTCCCCAATCGCCATCCCCGAAGCATCAACATGTACATGGAATGGCTTATCCCAAGAAGGAAAGCATAATATGGGTGCAATGATAAGCTTATTCTTTAATGTATCAAATGCCATCTGATTGTGCACCTCTCCCTAGTGAAATGCACTTTTGTGTTTCAAAACTCTTCCAATGGCACGACAATCTTGGCATACCCCTTAATAAATTTCTGTAATACCCCATATGCCCAAGGAATCCATGCACACTACACTCTAGCTGGTAGGTTCCCCTAATCCCACAATAATGGAAACTTTGGCAGATCCACTAGCAAGCCTTCCTTACATATGATATGCCCCAAAAGGTTCCAAATGGAGTAGCAAAACACATTTCTTAATGTTGAGGGATATCCTCAACTACTGACATCTTTCAAACATCAGCCTCAGATTGTCACAATGATCCCTTACTAATCCATATACCATCCAATCATCAAGGTAGACTTAAAGAAACTTATGGATGAAGTCTTGAAATGCCTACACCACAATGCATGAAAACACAACAGTGCATTTTTCAGTCCAAAAGGCATGACTGTGTAGGAAAAGATTCCCATTCAGTGGTGAAAGTTGTCTTTTTTTCTTGGTCTTCCTTTACAATTCTAACTTGATGATATCCTGAGAATCCATCTGTGAAAGAATAGATCTCACTCCCTTACTCCTTCTAGGATCTCCTTAGTGAAAGGGGTTGGAAAAGGGTCAATAACACATACCACATTCAAATCCCTATAATCAACAACAAATTCCTTATCCTCCCATCCTTCTTAATGTTTATGACCATTAGACTTATCCATTTTGATTCCTCAATGGCCTCAATGATGTTTGATGTGATCATCTTGTCAATCTCCTCCTTGAATTTGATACGTGAAGATTTAGATTCATTCGATAAGGTCTCTTCCAAATTGGGTGCACTCCCTCCTTTAGTTTGATCTACATCTCTCCTAAAGAGTGGTGAACTCCCTTAAGCTCTCATGGTACCGCATGGAAATAAGTCCTGAAAAATCATGCAACAAATCGATGATCTTCAAAACCTCCTTTTCTATCCAAGTAATCTCCAATAGTAGCCTCCTTAGGTTTGGCCTCCAAACCAATGTTAACCTTCTTGGTTTTTAGGGGTTCATGGTAGGCACGTGCTTGCTCATCAACACTATCCATAACTTTTCACGTACCCATAGTATGGTTAACATCCAAATTTTCCACTCTTCACCATCGATCACATAGACCAACTTTCCTTTTTCTTTTTCCATGCATGCACTCAAACTATATCTCCTCTGATTCTTCCTCATCAAAGTGCACTTCTAAGCCAGGTTCACCCAATAATTCCAATATTCTATCCTCCACCATGGCACTATCTCCCATAGTTAGGCACTTAACAACCTATAACGCCCCATCCACCGATGGCTTAGTACTTGATATTCGAAATCTTGAAGGAGGTCAGTCATCAACTCATGCGAGTTTCTTGTTTGACGACACATATTTTTGAGTGAATGTACCATGTGCGCATGTAACCTTGTAAGGTGGAGTACAACTTATGCACCCATAAAGAAGGTGGCAAGGCTTTCATGCCTTCCATCTAGGCCTTCTCACATGCTTGGACGTGAAATGAGGTGGGTTCCTTCCCATGATAATCTTGTATGATAGTAGGTGCATTATTCCAAAAACCTAATAGAGAATGTGATTCTCACTTCGCGCCACTCTAGAAGGTTATCGCGATGGGTCATCCACCAACGTGTTGCGGTGGTCCCGAAAAGGTATATACTGAGCATCCTTCTCCTTTTGATCTCACATCTCCACTGGGTCTCCATTTCTTGTAGGAAAACATCAGGGTTGGCTCCTCTAGAATAACTTGGAAACTTCTTTCCTCCTAGGTGCTTGACTAAGCACGCCTTTGTTACTCTCATCACAGAGCCTCTTAACTACCTTCCGACTAACTCATATGTCTCGTGTGCCCAATTTTCACATGCCACACTAGTTGTATCACTTATAGATTGAGCATCTTCCCACTGAATAATGCCCTCCTTTATTGGTTGCATAACTTCAGGGTCCCGAGATAGTGCACACATAAATTCTATCTAGGTCTTCCTCTCCTAAAGGCTCAATATAGGGCGTTGAATTCCCATCTATCAAAGGAATGATAACATATTCCTCTTTTTTCTCAAAACTTATATACCCCTTATTGAAATGTAAGTCAACATTGTTCTTATAGCACCAGGGGCGCCCAAGTAATGCTGGAAAGTTATTTTCCTCCTCAACAAGTGCTAAGACTTTGAAGTCTCTAAGTGAATTTTTCCCCTTGGATAGTGATAACAACATCCTTTAAAACACCAATGGGCATTGTCTTTGTCTTATTGGCCATATACAACACATTTAAAGATGGTGTAATAGGGGCCTTCCCATTTGATTCTAGGAATCCAAGGTGAGAACATTAACTTCCATGCCCATGTGAATCAAAATATTTCTTACGAGCCATCCATCAACAATTGCATTCAAGGTAATCTCCTTATCGTAGTCGAGGTTATGGGGAGGAAGGTTAGCATGCAAAACCTGCCTCTCGTGCTCTGCTCTAGCACTTGGTATCTTATCCTCAACCATTCTCCTAATAGAGGAATGATATTCTCTTAACACAACATCTTACACACCTCTTTGACATCATCTATATCTGACTAAGGAACCTCTTCAATTTTCTTCTTCCCCAACTTCATGGATTGCTCCTTTAGACATTGAATTTCCCCTTAAAGACTCATGATTACGCCCATGGTCTCTTAATATAATTCCTTCTGATGGGTAGGGTCTGGATACTTCCCATACACCACCTCTTCTCTTGTAATCGTGGTATCTGCTTTGGTATCTCCCTGGCATGTGTATCCTCAGCTTGCATCGTCACACAATATAGGTTTTAATTCTGACTCACGTGCCACCCTTGACATCCATTATGAGTCGGCCTTATTAATGCTTACCATCCTGGTGCCCTTGTCTTTCTTGTGTTGCTAACTCATATGTTCAAATAGCTTCGGAACTCCTCATACTTGTGATTCTTTCCACACTAAGAGCATTGTAGTAGGTCAAGACATTCACGCTTGTAATGCTCTGTGGACCCATAATTATAACATGTTCCATGGGGGAATTCACCTCTTCCACCTCTGCGATTGCCACGACCTCTAAATCCTCCATGAAAGCCTCTTCCATGAGCTCCTCCATCCGCACATCCTTCATAGTGATGACCATCATCCTTGGAATTATTTACAACACTGGTCTAGCACACACCAATATCAATAACATCATATATCTGGTCAATTAATCTATAATCCTTGGTGTCATGAGTAATAGAGGTGAAATCTTGCAATAACAAGACACATTCTTATGGATCGTGCACTGCAGTAGTGGAAACCTACTTACATCATGATCTCCATGGAAAATTTCACAATCTACTATCATGGCACGTATCGATCTCTGGAGGACAATATCCTTCGTATGCCCCTCTACCTCACAATATGTGCACCATAGGCCACTATGAGTCTCATGGGCCGAGTTCACAGATAGATTCTCTAGTTATTTTTCCATTGCAGAAATCTGAGCTTCAAGAAAAGGACTAACACCGGTATCCACGCTTCTTACAGCCTCAGTGCGTAGGGCAGCCTCCAAGGCCTCCCGTGGGTATGTGAAAATCTTTTGCGAAATCACTCTCCTAAAAGGCGTTATTAATCCTCCAACAAACCATTGAGCATGCTTAAGAAGGATGAATATCATAAGAAAATTTTGATAAGAGATTTTTAAAATGTGCATCATACTCCCACACACTCTCTACCATACCTTGTTGAATATCCTTCAGCATGTTAATGCTCTTCTGTTCAAACTCAAGAATATGAAATTCAGCTAAGAAGGCATTACACAGCTGTGGTATAATCTACTATTACTATCTAGTGGGGGTCATAATTTTGGTACCAACTATGCACGTGCCCCTACAACATTGTTGCAAACTGACTTTCCTTTTGTTCCGAGCAATTTATCCCTTTCGTGTGACATAAAGCTCACTCACATTTTGTACATTCTCTAAACATCCTTAACACCTTTGTAATATGGTAGATGTAAAGACATTTCAAAAATACTTGTTGAGGTGGTTGAGGCCCTTATCCGCCTGATCCATAACCTTGATTCCCCGGTGTTGCCTCCACCACCATATCCACTAGATCCACCAATGCATGTCCCTCCTGACCCACCAAATCCTTCATATTTGTCCAGTCCACTAGTTCTATTCCACCCGAACCACCGATCCATCCACCTCCTCATAGCTGGAAAGGGTCCCAAAGTGGTCACACCTTCAGTCCCCACTGTTGCACTAAACTGCATGCCCAACAGTGCTGTGATATTACACCGCTACCAGATGTGTGTCCCACGCCACTTCCAAACGTGATACCCAAGCTTTGTGTACCCAAATTTTTCCCAAATTTCACTCTAGAAAATATACCTCCAAACACAAGAAATGATTATGTAGCCATAGATGTGCCAAATGAAAAGTTATACCTCCTAAGTGTTGATTGGTTACTTCCACCAATACCAATTGGGTTAGTAATACTTATCTCTAGATTTGGAAAACTAAGTGCCGGGGTTGGTCACCATGTGGATTCAAATGCGTGCATCGACGGATCTCCTTTCTCCAAGTGACGAGCTCTCATCAAAAGTGAAGGGTCTCTCTCCCACACTTGCCAAGATGGGGTAGCACAGACTTCTCAGGCTCCACATCCTCCACGTGAACCTCAATTCCTTCCCGCAATGCATCTACCTCCATAAATACATCACTCATGTAACTTCACGTTATCTATCTAACTCCCTCTCATGAGCTTCATTATACTGATTTATCTCTCTTCCCTCTCCTTCTCAGCCACAAGGTCCACCATCTTCCTCCACCCTAGCTTCCTCGCCCAATGCTCAAAAGAAGCTTATTTGGCCATAGGAAATGCTTCCAAACTCAATGTAATGATCAAGGATCTTTATAGCTAAAGGGATAACACACAAGAATGATCCTCTTGGCTCTCTCAAGAACTCAAACTCAACAATCTCTGACAAGAATACGTAGAAATCATGTACTCTAAGGTGTAACTCATCAACACTCTACTCCACCAATGATCAACAACATGTGTCCAAGTCATATCAGCATCATGCAACCTTTGATACTCCTCTTGGGTCCATACATGAGATTTATAGTACCAGCTTGATCTAGATGCATACACCGAAAGCCATTCATACAACTCCACTAGAAAAAAACAAAAAAGAAGGTCTCATACAACTCATGATACAAATGTTCTTCTACCCATTTACGTGAGTCAATTTCAATTCCATCACTAAATCTCTGAGAAAACTCATCCTTCATGCTTTTAAGCCATGCCTCGACACTGTCCAAGGTCAAACGCTCTTTCATCACACACCATTCTCATAACAGCTTCGAAAAGAGTTCCCAAAATGGAACCAAGATGTAGTCATTTATTTACCCTTAATAATATTTTCTAACCCCAAGCGTGTCAACCTATCACCTAAGCAGTGGGCGGCTGGGCACTCACCTGAGGCATGCGCAGGGCATCGAACCCCTCCTTTATGTGAGCTTTGTGAGAAGGTTCCACCATTAATGGAGGATGGTTTGCAAAAGTAGAAGTACATTCACTTATTTAAAAAGGTAGAAGGTGCAACTAACATATCCACACATTAATGCATTACATAAGCTAAATAACATTTGTAAGAAGCATAATAAACTAGATCTAGGCCATGATAAGTCATATAACATGAGGGTTTATACCCATAAATAAGTTATACAGAATGAACCCACATATATTGATTTAAAATAGTTATGGTAGCCACATTACAGTCAAAAGGGGCATCTAAGACCATATATATATAATGACAGAGACTTGTCTCCCATAAATCTTCCTGATATGAGACCCTAACTATACTTTTTCCTACTCTAACCCTTTTTATAGATCCCAGTACCCATACATATTCTTATGGCATCCCTTACAACACTTGGCACTAAGTGCTCTAAACACTAGTATTAGTCCAAACACTTTGTTACTTTCCTTTTGTTTCTCTGAATTCTCTATGTGTGTGCACTGTCTGTACCTTCTCTCTATCTCTCCCATATATGTATCAAGCCCAAGAATTTCTCTATATAAGATTAGCACCCACTTGCCATGCCTTTTGTAAGCACGAGATCATGTTCCAATTGTCGATGTGGTTCTCTATTGGTGAATGTTTATCACTTTGTAAACCCTTCACTCTATGTAATGATGTCTTTTTTGGAATATTCCTTGCGGGAATATCCTTTTCTTGACCTCCAAGGTTCCAGGCTGGCACCTTATCCACTCATCATGCCTAGTCGGGTCCTCACATTTTCCTCAAGTGCCCTAGAATTCCAAATATGGCTAAGTCCTTTAAACCCGTGTTCTACCTCCCACGCACACCCTAGTTTCACTTAAACCCTTCTTAAACCCCTTTGCACTATGATCTTTCCCCAGAGCACCCATCTTCTCACTTTAGTCCCGAGACGTGCCCTTTGGTACTTAGCCAATATTTCAGGCCCAACATAATGATAATTGATCAAATATATAGACTCATGAATTTTCCCATGAGCATGGAGTTGAATCCCTAATTTTGTCTTAGAATATAGTAAAATCATACTATGGATGAGTACCTACTTTACAAGCTTAGAGAATGCATCTTTAAGAGGACCACTCGAATGATCCTCACAATCAACAATGCAAGGGAGTGACCTTGGTTCCCATGTTGGCATGTATATAATCCTTTGATCCTTATAATATAGATTAACAATAGTAAGGTGTGGAAAGAATATGATCTATCTAAGGACCATAAAATATCTTGATTTTTTCAATAGAATAAAAATATGTAACTTGAAGAGTTAGAAGCTAAAAGAGTGCTTCACATCGATATATTTATAACACTCAACAAACGTTAGCGTAAGATTAGGTGAAAATGTGCAAAATTTTCCACACATTCATTTACTTTCTATGGAGAAAGAAACTTAGGACTTTCATCAAGATTTATGCTAAGTAAATTAGTTACTGTTATCCGAATTTACTCCCAAGTCTAGGGGCTGCGGGTGGAACAACTGTAGATGGAACTAGGGTTCCCCGTCATCGATTTGGTTCTGAAATGCTAAAAAAATGATTTATGGGTAAATCGGGTCTCGATGGCATAGGAAACATAAGTTCTATCGAGGCCATGAGTTCCTTGAAGTCCTAAAATACCTGAATGTAAAGGGAAAGTGGTTTATTGTGGATTATGATAGCCGCGTGGGCAACGCTCTAACCCTGATCTTAAAATAGGCATAACTTTTGATCCAGAGCTCTGATTTTGACAAAATTGGACTTTTCAAAAAGGGCTCGACATCCTCTACACCATGTGTTGTTATCAGTCCCAATTCATAGGGTATAGGTGAATGAGGTCTAATGTGGGAATAGTAGGGGATATGGTGAAGATAGATGTGTCAGGAAATAGGTTAGTAGAGGTAAGGTCTTCATAGAGACTACAGTGGGAATCTATTTCATTGTCATAATCGGAAGAACTATCATCACGCTTAGAATAAGTAGCTTCAACTTCTAAGGGATGGGACCCATATGGTTGAATGTCAATGCCATATTTTTCCATATTTTGATGCGATGTTGGAAGAGGTTCTAGGATGCCTTTCTCATAAACACCACATCCATATCCTTGATATCCCATAGCATACATAATCTTATTCGGAATGGTATAGTTGGGATATTGTTAGCAAGAATCCATCTCTTTATCAGGAGACTGGGATATAGGAGTGTCAAGCAGTTTCTCATCTACCATCTGCAACAGCCACCAAGAAGAAAAGTGTAAATGTTGCAATGTTTCTAAGATCGTTGAGGTTGATAGCTAGGTCTACCACGTGATTTTGGTGATAAGGGTAGATTGGAGATAAAGAGGTCCTTTTAGAGGTTGTATTCTCCACAGACCATAAGAAGGAACTTCATGTCCCATGTAGTAAAAGAGGAAACAAATATGGAAGCACCATATTTCCGCGGGCACAATGTATCAAGATCAATGTGGGAGGCAAGAGCTTGGGACACGAGCACTGTATAGCTATATCTATAGAAGGACACTCATATATAGAGGGAAATAACTAGATAATTCCCTATAATGTGCAAAGGGTTGTGGGTCCCCAAGAATGGTAAGTGTATGTCCTTCATGATACAATTTTATACATTGATAGTAGGTGGAAGGCACGACATGTAGGGCATGAATCCATGGGCGGCTGAGAAACGATTGTAGGGTAGTTCCAAGTCTAAGACATGAAACCAGGTATCATTAATAGTAGGCCCCACTTAGTGGGTAAATTGATGGTACCAACCGATTTGTCATTCGCATTATCATAAGCCTTTATGGTAATGATATTAGGATCAAGTTCTGCATCAATGCATCCTAGTTGTCTAATTAGTTTCAAGCTACATATATTCAAGCCAAATCCATTGTCCACAAGAACTCTCTTAATATTTTTATGATTCATGATCACCTCTATGTACAAGGGAGGTTATGGGTATGATCATCCATTAGAATCTCATGTTGACTAAAGGTAATGTGTTCAAATGGAGCAAGTTACGTAACCAAGGCTTGGAAGCATGTAGGATCAATATCCATAGAAACTCTTGACCCTTGAAGGGTTTTGTAAAGGATTTCCTTATGAACATTGGATATTTTAAGAAGATCTAAGATATAAATCTTAGCAATAGTCTTCTCTAGTTGTTCAAGGAGATCATAGTGACTATCTTGAGGAGTAGGCAAAGAAGGTTCTAGGATAATAAGATGAGTGCACCATGTTGCCACAACACATGTTTGTGTCTTAATTTTAATAGTGTTCACTTTCTCAGTAATAGGGTGAACACAACCAATAAGAGAATCAAAAGGATTAGTTGTTTCACCAATAACGTAATTAGAATTTTTATTCTAGGATGATTGTCCTTGATCCAAATTTTTATTCTAGGATGATTGGCCTTGATCCAAATTTTTATCCCCTTGTTTATGTTTGGGAAATGGCTCTTTGTAAATCCCCAAATTTTTGTTAGTAGTTTTATTGGGTCCTGGTGAATCCATTTCAACCTCACCATTATCTATAAGGTCTTGAATGAAGTGTTTTAAATTCAAACACTTATTAGTGATATGACCCTTAATGCAATCAAAGTCGTCATACTCATGGTATTTATACCATGGTGGATTTATAACATCATTAACATAAGGCATAGTAGTTGGGAACCTAACCATGTTCACAACGTCTAATTATTTTAGGATCGTAGACAATAAGTCCAAAAGGGGAGTGAACACTTGATGTTTAATTTAAGTGCGACCGGTCCTTTGGTTAATTTCAAAAGAGTGTTGTTTTGGATGGCTTACACACGTTTGGAATCCATGATTCCATCACCTACGACATTCTTGTTTTTATTAAATAATTTAGGTTTGTCGTTGGGTTTGGAGTCATGATGATATTTTTGAAAGGGCTTAAGATTCCCTTTAGCCAATAAGGATTTCTCAATTTGACTTCCTTTTTCGATAACCTCCTTAAATGTGCTCACACAATGTATTTGTAAGTGGAAAGCTATTTCAGGGTGGAGGTTTGGTACAAATATGCTAACTAGTTATTTCTCAGGGATTGAGTAGGAAAGCGACTAGCTAACCCCAAACATCTTTGTAGGAAACCGACGAAGTTATCATTGTTTGGAATTAAAAAAATCTATCATGGTAATATCACTTTCCATATTGAATGAAAATTAGTGCACGAAATTTTCCTCTAACTTAGAAAATGTAAAAATAGTATCCTTTAGTATGTGGAGAAACCATTCAAGAACTTGCCCTGTAAGGCTCCATGGAAAAATTTGAATGAGATAATTATCAATGTACGCAACTTCTTGGTAATCCATGAAGAATTCCTTAACATGATCGCGTGGATAACCTTTTCCCATATATTTATCAAATTTAGGGAAGTCAAAGTGAGGAGGAAAGGGCGTGTGTAGCATTTCTCAATCAAAATGATAGGGACAGATTATTTGAATGGGTATTGTTTGTTGTGTCCTACATTACTTTCTTGTGGGATCCTAAGGGAATTCTTCATATATTTCCACTCATGATCAAATATTTAGCCATGTGAAGGGAAGGTTGGAATATATACACCATTCAAATTTGATGTCTCAGCTCCATGATTTTATGTGTAAACTTCATTATACACGACCTTTTGTTTTTCTTCTAACCGTGTCCTCGTAGATATGGGAGGATAGATGTGTCACTTGACGACTAAATGTTTGGATTTGAGTGTATATAGTAACCTCATCGTTATGGGTTCTATAATGAAATTAATTTTATAATTCAGATTATGAGCAGCATTAGAACACCAAATAACACAATATTTCGAATAATGATCTCAATATGCAATTAGAATAGCTTTGCCACTTGAGGGTGACTTCCAAACCATAAAATTGATGCAAATGCTTTAATGATCATTCATCTACTACCTACAAATCCCCTATATGTACTATTCCTATGCTATGTCCATCACCAAGGCTGACCTACTAAGCATGAGAAAGTATAAATGATATAATAAAATGATATGGTAAGCCACAAGTTGGCAACTCATATCCTAATACAAGTAATAGGTTAAGGGCGTAGCATGCCCTTCCCCTTAAAACCAACATTGTCCTCAACGTTGAGTAATCATGGATGTTGCTACATAAAACCTTCATCCTCCCAGGTTGCATCTTCTATGGTCAGATTCTTCCACTTGATCAAATATTCCTTAATGTCTCTTATTCTTAGCCTCTTAGTACATGTTTGTAGAATCTTCTCTGGATCCAAAATGATTCTTCCTTCTTCATCAAGTTCGGGTAACTCTGTCTGGGCTTCAAATTTATATCCAATAACCTTATTCATGCAGGAAACATGGAATAATGGGTGTATGTGTGAAGATGGAGGCAACTCTATTTTATAAGCAACATTGCCAATTTTCTAAGTAGAACTCCGATAAGGGTCATAATATTTAGGAACAAGTTTTTGTCCTTTTTATTTTCTTTAGGGACATCTGCTTGTAAGGTGGAGACGTCAAAAACCCGATCACCAATTTCAAAATGTCTTTCACTACGGTGTTGATATGCTTGTTGTTTTATCTGTTTTGTGCCAATGCTAAATTATCCTTCAAACTAGCCAAAACACATTGTTGATGTTGAATGTGTTCCTCAACATATCTAACCTTAGTTTGCACTCTCAAGGAAAAAGTGATAGAAGTTGGATGGTAACCATATAAAGCTAAAAATGGGGTCATTTGAGAAGAGGTATGAAAATATGTGTTATACCACCATTCTGCAGTGGTAGCCATTTAATCCACCTTTCCTTCTTATTTGATAAAAACAACGTAGATACCCCTCTAAGAATTTGTTGAACAATTCTATTTTCCCATCGAGTTTGAGGATGATAAGAGGAATTGTGAGCTAGCGAGTACCCAAACATGAAAATAATTCCATCCAAAAATTACTTGTGAAAATATGATCACGGTCACTTACAATTATCTTTGGGGTTCCATGTAGCCTTTGAATTGTCTCCAAAAAATAGTTGTGACTTGTATTGGTTGTAAATGGATGTGATAGGGCACAAAAATGGGCATATTTTGTGAGCCTATCCACAATCACCAAAATAAAATTCTTACCCTCTGAACAAGGTAATCCAATGATGAAATCCATGGAGACCTCCTCCCATCTCTGGCTAGGAATTGGTAAGGGTTGCAACAAACCTGGTGTCTTAATTATTTCCCCTTTGTTCTGTTGGCACACTAAACACTCTGATACAAAATTTTGTACATCCCCCTTGAGTCCTTCCCAAAATAATTCTCTTTTTATTCTATGATATGTCTTCAAAACTCATAGTGTCCTCTAATAGGTGAGGCATATAGCTCTACGAGAATCTTATGCTTCAACTTAGAATATTTACTCAAGTATAACATGTCCTTGTACCATAGCACATTACCTTTCCACTCAAAAAATTTAGATGTTATAGAGCCTTGTTTGATATTATGTATTAGAGATTGTGTATCATTTTCTTGATCCCATTCCAACCTAGCTTCATCCACCCAATCGACCATCAACATGGACATTCCACATAGTAAGGCATTTGCGGATGTATCCCTTCGGACAACACATCATACGACATTTTCTTTACCCTTTTTGTATATGATTTCAAAATAATAACCCAACATTTTTGTTACCCACTTTAGTTGTTCCTTAGATGATAACCTTTTCTCTAAAAAGTATTTGAGACCATCATGATCAGTTTTACCTTGAAGTGTCTACCCATTTGATAAGGCCTCCATTACTTGCCTACATGAAGAATAGCCATCATTTATTTCTCATAGACAGGTTTGAGCATATATTTTCCTTTGAATTGGCCACTCTCAAATGCAATTGGTATTCCTTCCTACATTATAATTTCTCCCAATCCACGATCCTGAAGTGTCACATTCAACAATGAAGGTTTTTGAGAAGTTAAGAGTAGCCAAAACTGGGTCTTGCACATGGCTTCCTTTAGCTTGCTCAAAATATTTAGTGGTTACATCTGTCCAATGGAAGGCATCCTTATTTAACAATGCGGTGAGTGGTGTTGCTATTCTACCATATCCTGCACAAATATTCTCAGTAGTACCTTGTTATACCTCTGAAAACCATGAATATTTTTAAGAGTTATGGGCCTTGGCCATTCCACCATAGCTTTGATCTTCTCGAGGATCAAATTTGACACCTTCATAGGATACAATGTGACCCAAGTACTCTACCTCTTGTACACCGAAGAGCATTTGGATGGCTTTGCATAGAGAGTATGTGTCTCCAAAAATTTCAACACTTTATTTACATGTTGTAAGTGTTCTTCCCATGACTTCTTGTAAATCAATATGTCATCAAAGAAAACTAATACAAATTTCCTTAAAAATGGCCAAAAATAGTGTTCATCAAGCTTTGAAAGGTTTAGGGAGCATTTGTAATACCAAAAGGCATTAGCAAAAACTCATAATGGCCTTCATGAATCTTGAAATCCGTTTTATGAATATCTTCCTCTCTTATTCTAATTTGATGGTACCCCAAACGAAGATCTAATTTTGTGAAATAAATAGCACCATGCAATTCATCAAGTAAATCATCAATTACTTTGGAATAGGAAAATTATCTTTGATGTTGTCCTTATTGAGTTCTTGGTAATCTGGACCCATCCTTCTTACATACCATGACCACCGGCAAAGAATATGCACTATGGCTATGCACGATGATACCTACCTTCAACATTTCATGTACCATTTTCTCGAACTCAATTTTTTTGGAATATGGGTATCTATATGGTTTGATATTAGGTGTTGGCTCCCAAGAATCAACTAAATGGCATGATCATGATCCCTAACTGGTGGTAGTCCCTTTGGAATTTCATCAAAAATAGAAGAGTGAGCATCAACAATCTTCAAGTCGGGTGACATTGAAGACTACTGTATTTTGTACTTCTATGGAAACTAAATTTGCTACAAATCCATCTACTCCTTTTAAAGAACCTTCGCATTTGATGAGAGTTAATAATCTGTGGAGACTTAGCTACCATCCCATTCAATTGTATTGTCCTTCCATCTGAATGAAATTGCATGAATAATTCTTGGAAATTCATCTCTATAGTACCTAAGGTTGTGAGCCATTGGACACCCAAAACAATATCTACCCCTCCCATAGAAACAACAAACATAGGTGAGTAAATAAAACAATTGAGGTAGGCAGCTAACTTACTATTTATGAAGTTATGAGTACTCCTTGAGTCAATCAACACTGTCACCTTTTTTTTTTGAGGTATCCAATAACCTTGAGTGTTTGAGGAGTACTAATACCTGACAATGCATGGCAAGAAATTGTAGGTTGGTGATCCTCTACTTCATCTTCTACTGGTTCCTCGGCCTCTCCTATAATTTCAGCTTCCTCATTATCCTCATTACCTCAGTCAATATAAAACTACTTCTTCTCAGCACATTTGTGACTGGTCCATATTTGTTGTCACAGTTAAAACATAATCCTTTTGCTCTCTTTTCTTCCATTTGCTAAGGAGTCGAGACTAATTGGCCTAGCGAATTAAAGGGAAGATATTCTATGGTCTCTAGTGTTAATGAAAGTTGGCCTCCTACTACAAAGAACATTTTCCTCTACTCAACGTGCCATGATAATAGAATCAGAAAGCTTGAGTGGATTAAACATATGTACCTCATGCTCGATGTGGTCCTTAAGACCCCCAAGAAATAGGTCATTCAGATTCTCTTCTGGAATATTCTCCACCCTTAAGGATAGGTTCTAGAATTGATGCACATAATATTTGGTGATACTATTTGTTTTGTAACTTTGCTAATTGACTAAAGTAGTTCTTTGAAACACAAGAACTATAGTGCAATTACAACTCCTTGGTAAAAATTGTCTAAGTGACATTAAGACCATTCTTCTGCCTCTGAGCACATACCCATCAATACCAAACGAATTGGTCTGGTTCAAGATACAGGGATGCCAATGTCACCTTTTGGCTTGATGGTTTTTCATGTAACTCAAAGAAGTTCTCCATTTGATTTATCCAATTCAGGGGATCCTTACCATCAAATTTTCGTGTATCCACTTTTGGCAGCATGTTTCGTGGTTGCGAATAAGTTGGATTCGATTGGGCTGGAAAAGTGATCCAACATGATTATTTTGTCCATGATTTTGAACTAAAAATCCTCCTTGGTTGATATTGGGTAGATTTGGGCCATCTTGTTTTACCCTTTACATGTTGCATGATATCATCCAACCGGTGATTGATTTGGTTTATGTCTCTTTTAGAGGCCATCTCGGATTGTACATTTCATAGCTCATACTCAAGTTAGCTCACCTTATGATCAAGCGAGGTAAAATCTAGTTCCGAATAATTTGTATTTACCCCTTTTGACTCCATCTCTTCAATCACTACCCCATCTTTATCTCGGGTTTTACCCGAAATGCTTAACCTGGATTCTTTTTTTCTCTTGTGGAAGGCCCCGCCATGATGCCGACGTTAGGGTTTAGGGTTTTGATACAAATTCAGCGAACAGGAAAAAAATAGAAAAATACTAATACTATTATTTTTAGAGATTTAGAAAATGTAAAGAACTTGAGAAAATTCTACAATTTGCACCCTAGGGAGCGATTTTATGAAAAACCTTACATTTTAATAACTTTTGGAAAATAAATTTAAAAATTCTAAAATTTTTAGGGAACCTTACTTGAAATGTTTCACAAGTTTGGTAAAAATATATCCCACCAATTCGCTCTAGTTCACAGTATATGGTAGAAACAAAAAAATTAGGGTTTTTGCCCTAATTTTGGCCTAGATTGCAGCTCTGATACCACTTGTAATGAAATTACTTGTATAAATCAGATTATGAGAAGAAAAAGAACACCAAATAACACAATATTTCATAATAACGATCTCAATATGCAATTAGAATAACTTCACCACTTTGAGGGGGCAACCTCCAAACCATAAAATAGACTCAAATGCTCCAATGATGATTCATCTACTACCTACAATCCCCTATATATACTATTCCTATGTTATGGCCATCACCAAGGCTGACCTACTAAGCATGAGAAAGTATAAATGATATAATAAAATGATATGGTAAGCCACAAGTCGGCTACTCATATCCTAATACAAGCAATAGGTTAAGGGCATAAAGCAGGTCCATATTGATTTTCATGTGGAGGTGGTTATTGATAATCCTCCTCCTCTCTCCTAGTTTCTTGATTTATTTTAAGGGGTGGTAGCTGATAGCCACCATTGTGTCTAGGAGGTACTTCCTCATTGTTTTTCCTTGCCCATAAGTATAAGTATACCCGAAGTTCAATATTTTGTCAACAATGGGATTGGGATGCTCTCTACTTATTCCCTATGAATCATGTTCATAAGAAGAGTATGGTCAAATTCAGGTGGAAATTTAGCCCCTAATTCCACTACTCTAGCTAGAACTCGGTCTCAATTTTGAAAGAGGTAATTATCCATATGATTTGGGTTAAACTCATAGTTTTTTTGAGGAGAATTGGCCTCATCGCCACTATGGTCTATCATTTTTTCCTCTTCACGCAAAGGGTCTAAATTTATGTTTTCAAAAGGATTAGATCCCATTCTTCTATGTCCCATTCTAGTAAGAGGAGGCATAGGAAATGTTTTTCTAAGTCCTAATAGATGTGTAAAAGTATCACAAAGAACCTAGACAAAAACCAACAACATAACGAGGCCATGAAATAATCGCGAAGAATGTCACAAAGAATACCCTAAAGAATGTACTAAAGAATGTCCTAGTACACTACAAAGAATGTCCCAAAAGGGAGAAAGAATATACAACCAAATGCACTGATGAAAGAATATCTCAAGGAAAGAATATCCAATAAAATCCCAAACAAGGATCAATCGTGAAAGAGCCTACTCCTTATGTCTAATAACCTATCTCAAAGGTTATTCTGACAAGATACCAACACAATTTTAGTATGTAAATCAAGTTTTAGAAAAACAATATTTAAACACTAAAAGAGGGTTGAGGTGATGTGAATAGCGTAACAATGTAAAGTATATACTCTAAACTCAGTTTAATATAAACAAAGTCTAAGTGTTGGAAATGGAGGTTACAAATGTGGGCAACGCATAACAATACTACTTGGATACTTTTAATCAATTTTTAAGAAAAAACAAGATGTGAGTATCAAAATAGGATTGACACAATGTGAACAATGTAATGACAACACCTTCCAATACTTAGGAAATGTTTGAATAAAAACTAGGTCCAAGTATATCAATGAATCAATACAATGTAAACAACGTAACAAGACAATCGAGACACTTATATCAAGTTTGTGAAAACAAGATGTAAGTATCACAAATGTAGTGTTATGATACAAGCAGCATAATGATGCAAAGGGTAAATCAAGGTAGGATCACCTAACTACAATGAGATATCTTGATAATGGGTATCAAGATGAGGTTTACCAAAACATGAGGACATACCAACACACTTTCAACACTTAACATTTCTTCCGCAAAATGGTCATGTAAGTGAATAAAAAAGTGGTGGACATGATTATTTTGGCAAAAACTATGTATATGTCCTCTTTTGGTCAAAAATACCAACAAGAGAGCAAGGGAGGTAGAACAAGTGGTGATGAAAAATACTTAACCTAACTTTGGTAGAGTTTCTCCTTGTTTTAAAAAAACAAGGTAGAAACTAAGACAAAGTGATGCCTTGTAAGTTTCATGATGAATATCACATGGCACAAACTTCAATAAACTCTCCCCTTGTTCGACCAACAAGGTTTTGACTCCAAAGAAGTTATTGCTATGTGAAATATTTTTAGAACGCAATGGATAAAGTCAAGTTGGCACTAATGCCAACTGGATACCTATAATTTTTTCAAAACACTTGCCAATACTTGCTAAGAGAGGTACACTTTTCTATAATAAATCCTAGACAAAGAACCATAACACCACAAAGTAAAATTAATGATAGAAGCCTCGTACGGGAAACTTGAAGTATTTCCTCACAGGAATTTTGTTTATGGTCAAGTAGGTAATGGGGCACTTCTCGTTTCGTCCGCCAGTTCCCTCAAGGTATGGACTACTTTGGGGTTCTTGTGGTAATCCTCATAATGAGTTTTATGGATTATGCTAAGATACTTCCCACAGTTCAAAGTGGATGGGTTTTAACCCTTATCCGAACCTGTAAATACAATGTTTTGAATAAATGGTGTGTTTTTTTATCTTGAATTAAGAATGTGGTTTAGCACACCATTGGAAACCTACAACACACCATAGTTAGTTTTGTTTTGGTTTGATTCCTTGATAAGCATCGAGTCCTACACAAAAAAATTTTAGTAGTTTTCTTATAAAAAGTGAACCAAGGCTTGTTTTTTTATTCTAAAGATCGTCTAAGGGTGATTTGTAAAAGGTTCATTCCTTTAAGCAAAATGAATAATGAAATATCTAAGTTAATCCAAATGTTAAAAAGATAGATGATCAAATTTTCTTTTGATTCTCAAGATCACAAAAAGGTGCAAGATAAGAGCATACACAAAAAAAATTCTAAATCAAGTAAAGCATGGAAATACAACATTCATCAAAGCATTAGACATGTTAGAAAATTAATTCAAATAAAAACCTACAAAATAGAAGTCAAAAAAACTTGCAAAACAACAACAAACACCAAAAATTAGATTATGGTTTTTCTTGAAATTTGATCCAAAATTTTACATAGAACACAAACGCAAGCACTACGAAAAACACACGAGTTTTAACTCTAGCACGAGGGTAGTATAACAAAAATGCATGAGTTTTAATGCCAGTAGCAAGGGATTTTTACAAAAACGCCGAGGTTTAACACTAGCGCAAGGTTGCTTAACAAAAATGCAGGGAAATGTTGGCATGAGCTTCCCTTTGTGCGAGAAAGAGGTGAAAATCCATAGAAAATAGTGCAAGGAAAATCAATGGTAGCGCACAATTTTTGATGCTAGCGTAGGACATAACAACGGTAGCACAACGTGAAATCATTGCTAAGCGCGTGAATATTGACATAAACGAATCTGGATTTAACGTAACCGCAAGGATCCTATGTGTCTTCAAAAACGTGAGATTTTGACAAAAATGTCATAAAGCTCAAATATTTGATGATAACCTTCAAATTTGATAGCACTTTACCTCCTTCACACCAGCAATAAAGACTCAAAACATGTAAACTCAAAAAAGGAGTTTAGAAACACAAGAATTATCAATATATGAGAAATGTGCATGAGACAAAGGAGTGTCTCACTGGCCATGCCAAATGTATGCATGATAAATAAGATAGGCTAATTAATATAAACTAGCACCAAGTAGTTCCAATATCAAAGCTAATATAACATAAACATCATGATAAAGCTAGAAAGAGAAAGCTAATCTACATGCATCGAACATTAAAACATTAAATGCAAAGCAATCCCTTTGAAATTTGGATGTGCTTTGTATGTGTATGATTTCTCTTAGTATGAACCTATCTTGATCATAAGAAATCAAATGAATGTTATCTCCAAATGAGGAAAGAATCTCACCAAAATGGCTTAATGGCCATGTTTGGATCTTCCTTTACTACTCACAAATGAGAAGAATGGATGCAAGAATGAATAAGATTTTCAAGAAGAAAATGATCTTATCATGTGCATAATAAAATCACTAGCAAAAGTGTGGTGTAAGGTGTGAAGGAAGGTAGTAGGTTCTTTATATAGATTTCCAATTTGGGAGAAGCTATAAACCTAGTGAATGTGGGATAAAGATAAAGTAGAATTAGAAGAGATAAACATGATTAGAGGGAATTGATTAGAATTAGCAACTCATGGGAGTTGGAGATGATTTAATTAATCAACTAGGATTAATTAATAGGCCAAGATAAGCTTAGAAAGGTATTTGGAGGTGATTTAGGAGGAAATAGGTAGAATTTGGAGGATTTGAAAGAGGGATTTAACCAATAAGAGGGTTTATTGATTAAATAGAGGATTAAAAAGGCCTAATTAACTAATTATAGTTTTAATTGATATTTGGGTAAAAAGAGGGTTTTGTTAAGGGCCCTTCCATGTTAAAAATGGATCTAGAATCTAGATATTACAATGAACATTTCATGAAAAGCAAATATCAAACACAACTAGAATAAACAACAAAACCAACACAAAACTAGCAACAAACCAACCAAAACACAAAAAAATGACAAAAAAGGAAAAATAACAACCATCATCCAAGGACAATCACAAAATCCAAAACAAGGAATGAATTAATGTTTTAGGATCTGGGTGGAGATTTTGATGAGCTCTTTAATGTGTCTGTAATGTTCCTCTATCTCATTGTTCCCCTCTATCTCCTTTCCTTTCCTTTGATTCCTGAGTTTTTAAGCTCTTTAAAAATGGATTTTAAGATCCATTTTGAATGACCAAACTATCCCCAATCAAGCTACATTTGTATTAAACTTTAGTAATGTGGTCATTTAGCCCATTCCAAAAGTCTTGTTCGGCCCCTAGAATATTGACCAAGTATGAAGGAGCTTAGGCGTGTGGGAGCCTAGTTATAGAATGGCACGCAAGGCAAAAACACGCAAGAGAAAGGCTTAAGGAAGAAAATAGTGCGCGCGATGCATGAAAGAAGGTTCGGGACTTAGCCAAATTGAGTGCCCAAGGCAGAACATGTGAAAAGTGTGATTGGTTGTGCACATATAAGATGCTAGCCTAGCAATAGGTTGGCCCAAGAAAGAGCATGCCTGGATGGAATCTTCTAGAAGATCATCATGAGATGGAATGGAGAGCTCAAGCCTAAAGGAACATGCTCGCATGGAGGACCACATTCGACACTTGGTGATAGATCTGAGGGCACGATAAGGTGAGTTGGCAGCAGGAAAGTGATAAATATAAGATCTGCCATGGGAAAAGATATAGATAGAGATATACACACGAAAGAAGGATATATCATTTGGATATACATAGGGAATAATGGGTTAGAGAGTGAAAGAAGCTCTGCAGGAATGCTGCGAGTGGATATTTTGGTTCAGGAAAGGATGTACTAAGCATGGAGTTGTTATTTTTCTTTTCTGTTAGCTTAGCTACATACGTCCAATGATGTGCATGATTGCGGTCTGCTCTCTGTGACACTCTATAATGAATCAATGAATATATTAAGGTTACCTATTATAAATAGATATGAATATCAATGGGTTTAATGTATATTTCGTTCATATGAATTCTCTTTCCTTTCATGCTATGAATGAATGGTTGTATCTTTCTTTCTGTTATAGTATGTGTTCTGGAATTTGTTAAAGCACTCGATCTAAAGTGACTGCAAGGATCTGGAGGCCGTTCTGAGCCCTATGGTTCTTGTATGTCTCAACTTATTTCCTAAATACTCTTACACTAATCATAGATAATGCTTCCCACTAAACTCACATAAAAGAGAGACTCGGTACACCCACGTGTGCCTCGGGTGAGTGCTCAGCTTCTATTGGGTGATAGGTCGGCACGCATGGGGTTCTTCCTTTTGTGATAGGAGTAAAAATGACTACATCTTGGTTCCGTTGCGGGACCTCTTTTCAAAGTTGTAGTGGGATATAGCATGCATCATGATCATGTAAAGAGTAATGACGGATCGGTTAACATTGGAAAATGTTGAATCGTGGTTCAAGAGCATAAAGGATGAATTTTCTTAGAGATTCAACACTGGACTTGAGTTTAATACACGTAGATGGGTAGAAGAGAACCTCTACCATGATCTGTATGAGACTTTTTTCTGTTGCTTCCCAGTAGAGTTATATGGATGGCTTTCAGCCTATGCATCTAGATCAAGTTGGCATTATGGATCATGTAGATATGGACCGAAGAAGACTACCAGAGGTTGCAGGATGCAGATCTGACATGGACCTGTGTTGTAGATCATTGGTGGAGAGGAGTACTAGCTAGCTACACTCTGGAATATGCCATTTCTATGTATTCTTACCCAGAGGTTGCTGAGTTTGAATTTTTGAGAACCTAGAGGAACGTTTCTACGTGTTATTCCTCTAGCTATGAAGATATTGATGGTTACCATGAGTTTAGAGGCACTCCCAATGGCCGGCTAAACCATTCTAAGCACTGGGTAAGGAAGCTCGGGTGGAGGAAGATGGCAGATGATACAATAGAGAAGGAGAGGGAAGAAAGACGGCTCAAGTATAGCGAAGTGCATGAAAGGGAGATTGCTAGATGATGCACGAGCTACTAGTGTGATGGATTTATGGAGACAGACGTTGCGGGAAGGAGTTGAGGTTCACGCGGAGGACATGGAACCTGAGCAGTCTATGCTACCCCATCTTGGCAAGCATGTAAGGGAGACCCCTTCGGCTTCTGTGAGAGCTTGTTGCATGGAGAAAGGAGAGTCATTGGCACATATTTGAACCCACCCAGTGACCGAGCCTTGGCGCTTGGTTTTCCCGAACCAGGAAGAAGTATTGATCTAGTTGAAACTAGTGGAAGAGACAGATCCATGCCTAGGAGATATAATTTTTCATTCCCTTCTTCTATGGCTGCACATATTCTAGTATTCGGAGGAGTTTTTGGACAAGGGGCAAGTGTACAAGCTTTCGGTCTCGCATCAGGGAGTGGCATGGGACAAAGTAGTGGTAGTGGGGTGCTATCATAGACCATTGGCACACAGTTCAGTGGGACCGTGGGAGCGCTTGGCATAGCTCCTACAGGCCCTATTGGACCCAGTGGTTCTAGTGGATTTGGTGGCTCTAGAGGTACAGGACTTGGTGTACTTGGTGGATCAGGCGGTGGAAGAAACACCGAGGGAACCAAGAGTCTGGTTCAAAACAAGGACCCCAGCCACCACCTCAAGTATTCTTTGAAATTTCTCTGAATTTTCCAAATTATAGGGGCATTGAAGATGCTACAGAACATGTTCATAGGTGTGAATTGCTATGGTGCGTAAAGGGTATCATAACCCCAGAATGAAAGGCTAGTCAATTTGCAACCACGTTACGAGGCACGCGCATAGCTAGTATATAGAAAGTATGACCCTCATCAAATAGTGGTGGACTACTGATGCTTTAAAGAATGCATTCTTGACGAGAGTTCCACATTCTTGAGTTCGAGCAGAAAAGCATTAGCACTTTGAAGGAGATTCAACAAGGAATGGCAGAGAGTGTGCGAGAGTATGATGCACGTTTTAAAACTCTCTTGTCTAAATTATCATATGATATTCACCCTTCATAACATGCACAATGGTTTGTTGGAGGATTGATCACCCCTTTTAGAAGGGCCTTATCTCATAAAACTTTTACAGATCCGCGTGAAGCATTGGAAGCTACCTTGCATGCTTTGAGGTTGTTGGTAGTATTGATATTGGCGTTATCCCATTCTTGGAGGCTCAGATTGCTACTATGGCCAAATAGTTGGAAAAATTGTCTGCGAACTCAATCCATGAGACTCGCAGTGGTTTATGGTGCATGGATTGTGAAATAGAGGGGCACGTTAAGGATAATTTCCCCCAGAGGATGGTACACACTGTGATAGTAGATTGTGAGATTTTCATGGGGACCATGATGCAAGTAGATGTCCCTTGTTGCAGTGCACAATCAAGAAGAATGTATCTTGTTATTGAAAAATTTGCACCTCCATACCCCATGATACAAAGGACTGTAGGATCATTGATTAGATCCATGAGGCCATTGATCATGGGGTACGCCAAACCAACATTGCCAGTGGTTCTAAAAATGATGATCATTGTTATGATGAGCGCACAGATGGGGGCACACGTGGAAGAGGTTTTCGAGGAGGAATAGGTGGATGAGGTAACCGCAGAGAGGAAGAAGTGAGTTCCCACATGGAACATGTTTCAACTATGGATCTACAGAACATTATAAGCGTGAGTGCCCAGACCTATTATAGTGCTCATGGTGCAAAAAGAAGCATAAGTATGAGGAGTGCCCAGAATTATTTGAGCATATGAATTAGTAGCACCGGAAGGAAAAAGGCACTGCGATGGTCAACATCAAGAAGGTGGACATATAGTGGATGACTTGGGAAACACAGGGATGAAGGTTTGGAGCTGTCTTGTGTAACAACAAGGGCGAAGCCGCACGCGTAAGAGAGGTACCAAGATAGAAGACCCTGGTTACGAGGGAGGAGGTCATTCATGGAAAGTATCCAGGACCCAACACATCGAAAGGAGATATATCGGGACACCATGGATGTTATTTGAAGCTTACGAGGGAGATCCGATGTCTAAAGGAGCAATCCACTCACGAGGAAAAGGAAGGAGAATTGAGGCAGCAAAGGATGACTGGATGAGGTCGAGGAGGTGTGTAAAATGCTAAGAAAGGAGAACATCATTCCTTTACTAGGATCTGGTTGAGGAGAAGGTACCACGTGCCGAGAAGAGTGTGAGAGAAAGGTCTTGCATGAACCTCCCCCTCATAGCCTTGACTATGAAAAGAAGATTACATTGAATGTATTTGTAGATGGATGGCTCCTCGGCAGAATACACTCATTGACACTTTGATGCGGAGGTTAATGTTTTGACTTTGGATGCATGGCATCAGATGGGAAGACCTGCATTACAACCATCTTGAATGTGTTGTATATGGCAAACAAGACTAAGGCAATGCCCATCGATGTCTTGAAGGATGCAGCTATTACTATTCAGGGAGCCAAGTTTACTGGGGATTTCAAAGTCTTGGCGCTCACCAGGTGGACAATTTCCCAACACTACTTGGGCGCCCTTGGTGTTACAAGAATAATGTGGACCTTTGGTTCAACAAAGGGTACATCAGCTTTGAGAACAAAGAGGAATGGGTCATTATACCCCTAGTTGATGGGAATTCGACACCCTATATTGAACCATTGGGAGAAGAAGTTCTGGACAAAATTTATGTGCACTCAATTAGAGACCCTAAGATGGTACACCCTACTAATGGAGTTATCTAGTTTGAAGATGCTCAGTCAGTAAGTGATACCACTAGTCGGCTTGTGAAAATTGGGCACATGGAACTTACGAATTAATGGGATGACAGTTAAGAGGGTCGGTGACCAAGGTAATAAAGGTGTGCACTTTGTTAGGCACCTTGGAGGAAAAGAACTACCCAAGTATTCAGGAGGAGCCTTCCCTGAGATCTTTCTATAGGAGGTAGAAGCTCAATGGAAGAATGAGAAGGAATGGAGGGAGATGTTAAGTTATGTCTTGCTTGCACAGTAGCTCATTGGTGGGCCACACATCAGGAGAGCCTTTTAGAGTGGTGCGAGGTAAGAATTGCTCTCTTTGTCATATTTTCTAGAAGTAATGTACCCACCATCATCAAGGAGTACCATGGGAAGGAGCTCACCTCTTTCCATATCCAGGATTGTGAATAGGTCTGGAGAGAAGGTGTGGAAGATTTGTCACCATCCCTTTGGGTGCACAAATTGTATTCTACACTTTGCTGTGGGTTGTGCGCACGTATGGTACATTCATTCGTAGACATGCCGCCAGACAAGGAATTGGCAAGAGCTCACGGTGACCTTATTTAAACCTTTGAGTATCGGAGTACCAAGCCATCGATTGATAAGGCCTTGTAGGGTATCAAGTGCCTTACCATGGGGGATAGTGCCAGAATGGAAGATAGGTTGTTAGAATTATTAGGTGAACCAGGATTGGAGGCGCACTTTGAAGAAATTGAGGAAGCAGAAGAGTTATAGCTTGAGCGCGTGTGTTTAGAAAAAGAGAAGGGAAAGTTAGTATATGTGATTGATGGAGAGGAATTAGAAAGCTTAGATGTTATCCATTCTGTAGGAATGCACGAGGTAGTGGACATGCAGATGCTCGTGTGTGCTTACCATGAGCCTTTAAAGACAAAGAAAGTTAACATCGGTTTAGAAGAAGAACCTAAGGAAGCTATTATTGGAGATTATTGGACAGAGAAGGAAGTATCAAAGATCATTGATCATTGTGTGCAAATTTGAGGATTTATTCCCATGCGGGTACCATGAGCTCAAAGGTGTTCACCATTCCTTGGGGGAGATGAAGATAAAACTGAAGGATGGTGTGCACCCGGTTAGAAAAAGGCCCTACCAGATGAATCCCAATTTACGCGTGAAGGTTAAGGAGGAGATAGACAAGATGATAGCTTATGGGATCATTGAGGTAGTGGAAGAATCAGAATGGATAAGTCCGATGGTAATCAACATCAAGAAGGATGGGTGGATTAGGATTTGTGTGGACTATAGGGAATTGAATGCAGTTTGTGTCATTGATCCTTTTCTGACCCCCTTCACTGAAGAAATTTTGGAAGGTCATTTGGGCACAAAATCTATTCCTTTACGGATGGATTTTTAGGATACCACCAAGTCCGGATTGCAAGGAGGACCAGAAGAAGACAACTTTCGCCACCAAGTGGGGAAGTTTTGCATATACGGTCATGCCCTTTGGGTTGAAGAATGCACCTACTTTTTTTCGTGCATAGTGGTGCAAGCATTCCAGGACTTCATCCATAAATTTCTTTAGGTCTATTTGGATGATTGGACAATATATGGTCTAGTTAAGGACCATTGTGACAACTTGAGATTAATGTTTGAAAGGTGTAGGCAATTGAGGATATCCCTCAACATTAAAAAATGTGTGTTTGCTACTCCCTTTGGGACTTTATTAGGGCATATCATATGTAAGGATGGCTTGTTGGTAGATCCCGCTAAGGTTGCAGTTATTGTGGGGTTAAGGGAACCTACTAGCCAGAGCGCAGTGCGTGGATTCCTTGGGCATACGGGCTATTACAGGAAATTCATTAAGGGATATGCCAAGATCACCGTGCCTTTAGAGGAGCTGCTTAGACACAAAAGTACCTTCCATTAGGGAGAGGCGCAGCAGAGGGAATTTGATACATTAAAAGATAGGCTTATTACCACACCTATTTTACATTTTCCCTCTTGGGACAAGCCCTTCCATGTCCATGTAGATGCCTCAGGAACCACCATTGGAGCAGTGCTTGCACAACCAAGTGAGGGGATTGTTGATCATCCTCTCTGTTTTGTGAGTAGGAAGTTAACACCGAAGAGAAAATTATACCACTACCGAGCACAAGGCATTGTCAATGATCTACGCACTCTTCAAGTTTAGATAGTATCTGCTAGAACACCCTTTATATTCTACACCGACCATATGGCATTAAAGTATTTAGTAAACAAGCCCGTTCTTTAAGGGCACATATGTCGATGGGTGTTGTTGTTTCAAGAGTTTGAATTCACCGTTGTAGTGAAGCCCGGAAAAAGCAATTGTGGACTTGATCATCTGTCAAGAATTGATTCAGGAGAGGACATGTAAAGTATTGAGGAAGCAATGCCAGATGCCCAACTATTTAGGTTACGGCGCGTGCCCTCGGATTTAGAGGAGATTGCAGTATTCTTAAAAGAAGGTGTGGCACGGATGGAATGAAGGCATTGGAAAAGAAGCAGTTGGCCATACACACCACACCCTACATGTTGATTAGTGGAGACTTATACAAATTGGGACGTGATGAAGTTTTACATAGGTGTGTGTTAGAGCATGAGCACTGGCCATCATGGAGGAAGCACACGAGAGGAAGTGCAGGTGGGCATTATGCAGGTGATGCCACCGCGCACAAGATATTAATGGCAGGATTATGGTGGGAAACCTTGTATAGGGATTGTAGAGATTATTGTAAAGCATGTGACCACTGTCAGCACATTGGCAAACCAGGAAGGAGAGATGAAATGCCTTTGCATCCTATCCCTAGCAGAGCCTTTTGAAAAATGGGCGATAGATTTTGTGGACCTATTGCACTGAAATGCGTAGGACTAGGTCACATTATGTCATCACTTGCATGGATTATCTCACAAGGTGGGTAGAGGCAGCCCCAACTAAATATTGCGGAAGCAATAGCGATAAGGTTCTTATGGGAGAACATTATCACGAGGTATGGATGTTCATTGAGTTTGACCAGTGATAGGGGTACACATTTTCTGAATGAGACCATGAGGATCCTGTTATCAGAGTTCATGGTGGCTCATCACAAGACTATGCCCTATCACCCACAAGTAAATGGAACTACGGAAGCATTCAAAAAAATACTGAGTCATACCTTGACCAAAATCTATGATGTTGGAAGACAAGATTAGGATGACAAAGTATCGGCAGTGTTATGGGCTTACAGGACTATGTATAAAAGACTAAATAAAGCCACACCTTTTCAATTAGTGTTTAATGCAGAAGTTGTTTTACTGGTTGAATTTATGTTACCTTCTCTACGAATAGCATGCGCAAGAGGATTAGCCAATGAACAAGCACTGGAAGAAAGAATTGATGAACTAATGAAATTGGATGAGAGATGATCACTTGCCCATTGGAGCCAAACAACGGAAAAGGAAAAGCAAAAGGCTTGGCATGATCTTCGAATTAGAAACAAGAAGTTTGAGGTTGGGCGATGATGGTGTTATTGTATGATTCCAAGTTTCTACGCCATCCTGGGAAATTGAAATTCCATTGGTTGGGTCCTACACAATCTCGTACATCCTTGATTCGGTGCGTGCATTACATGCGCTAGATGGAGCGAAGTTGTCTGGACACTTCAATGGCGGTAGTGGTGAAACCCTACTATAAATAAGTCTTCTTGGTGTTTGTAAATAAGGCAATTTTTCTAGTTAGTTTAGAAGTTTCCTTTATGCATTTTCCCTTTCTTGTGTTTCCCTTTCGCGTTGTTGTTTTGCTTTGTGCCTTGGGCACCAATAACCTTATTGCTATTTTTGGAGAATTTGTGAGTGCACAAAGGACCATGCATCGTTTAAGTGTGGGGTGGAGAAAAGTGAAGAAGCGCGTGATTAAAAGTACCAAGGAAGTTGTGTTGAAGAGCCTTATTGTGTAGCTTGGTTGAAAGAGGTAGATGAAGAGAAAAGATAGAATGGTTGGTGCCAGGATAAAGCTACTGGTAGATCCCACGTACAAAGGAAAAGGAAGCACAGTTAAAGCAACACGAGGTAGGCGAAAGCAATAATCTGGACAAAAGAAGTGCCTTTGGCGTAGGTTAAGCACGTGCAAGGTCTCATGTTAGGTTGGTTTGGTTGCACGCCAGAAGGTTGGAGAATTTTTCACGCAGGAAGGGCGCATGAGTGAAGGTGTTGAAGACAAACTTTGTTTGAAAAACCGCATTAAATGAACAAAGTATGGGGGTAGGTAAAGTAGCATTTAATGATCAGAAAAAGGAAAAACTATAAATAAAGGGTCGGGCACTCTCATTTTTACTTTGTGAAAACAAAGAGTTGGAGATATAAGTGAGTGTTATAAACTAGGGTTTTCAGATTCGATCGAGTGGAAGATCTGTGTGATTAAAATGCAAAGATCCAGTTTGAGATTGCGAACTAGAAGGAATTACATGGGCATGGAAGGAGTTGAAAAGGCACTTTGTCTGTGAAGAGTTTATCCAAGTTAGGGTTTGAAAAACTAGGGCACGGGTTTAGAAGAGTTATATCGCGGATCTGAGATCGAAGGTTGGGAGAAGAGAGACAGAGTAACAAAGAGAGGGTAGTATTGATAAAAATACCTCAACAATGGCACCCAAGAAAGGAAAGGGCAAAGCTAAGGCTAAACAAATAGAACCCGAAGTAGACACAAATGAAGAATGGTATGCAGAGATGCAATACCCAGATGGGGTGATGTTGGGAAAGGAATGGGAATCCCACTTGAGAAGCATACCTGTTAGTGACTATAATCACCACACAAACACCATAGAGAAAGAAATGGTGTTGGAATTGGTACGCCCCAACAACAAGTGAACACCTGAAGGTTTGCCCGTGTATGACGATGACATTAAGGTTAAGTTGGCGAAGGCAAGGCTGTTGTAACTCTATGAGTTGCCTTATTTTGGGAAGCCAGATCACTTGTACCAGTGGTTGATGTCTCGGGTGCATGAGGACTATTTTCACTTTGTTGGGCGCAAGATGTGCATGACTCCCCAGTTGATTTCACAATTTACAAGCCTCATATGTGAGGGAGATAGCCTAGAAGATGACCTTGGTGACAAGGAGGCTATTCAAGAGATCTGTCACTGAGTATGCATGCAAGAAAGGGTCATGGTACTATGATATTTCAAACATCAAGGACCCCGTTATGAAGATGGCTGCACATCTGGTAACTAAGTTGAATGGCCAAGAAAGATGGACGCAGGTCAACAAAACTTGGCTACATGTCTGCAGGAAGATTACACAGAAATGATATACTGACTTGTCGTGTACATTGTAGAGGAGATTGTTAAGTGCACGAAGGAAGGGGACATGATCCTCTTTGGAAATGTCTTGCTCACCATAGTGTTTGCAGAAATTGGAGTGCCAAATGCCTCAGACAAGTTCGTGTGGGAGTACCTAGCCGAATACCCTTCGCTCGCAAAGAGGTTCGAGAAGTATGCTTGTGATACAATGAAGGCTCCCCACAAAGCACGGCTGGAAAATTGGTATACACGCTTGAGGAATGCATTCGGGGGCAGTGGAGGATCCTGAACAACTCCAAGTAGCCGGTGAGGTAGAAGTGAGTTCATGATGTACCAAAGCAATACTACTTGGTAGATTCAAGCTTATTGACGAATCATGGAGCCCTTGGTGCAAGATTCCTTTCGCATTCACCGCCCAATACTTCCAAGCAGGAGTAAACAGATTTAAAGAATCAAATAAGCTAAGGATGGAACTAGGAAATTTGGACTAGGAACACAGGGAGATGAGGAAGAAGCTGAATTACCCCGGTGGTAAGTGCGTGTATATAGAGAAGTACGTGTCACACGAGATCCAAATGACTAGGCTGATGACGCTTCCCATCGCCGAAGGATCTGCGACACGCGTGTACATGCGCATAAGGCTGAAGTTCGAAAAGGGTGCGTATTTAGAGAATGAAATCTCCATACCTGAAGGACCCTTGGGAAAGAAGAAGCCTATGTCTAAGAAGAGAGGCAGAGGAGAGGAAGGAGCACCAAGTGTGACGACTGCTCAGATGGTGAGCATGCCATCTACAAGCACCAAGCCAAGCACCTACATACGGAGAAAGAGGTCTCTAGTGAAGGAGAAGACGCTTGTAGAGGGTGCCCAAGAACCAACCACCATGGAAGAATCACCAAAGGAAGAAGAGAAGGCCGAATCTCCTGATCAGAAGCTACCTCTCAGGAAGAAGCAGAGGGTGGATGAAGAAGTTGACTCGAAGCTAACCGATAACTTTGAGAAGTACTTGGGAGAAGGAGATGATGAGAGTGAAGGAGGTGGTAACGAGGAAGAAGAGCCTGAGAAGGACAAAGAGCCACATGTGTTTAGTGTCTATGACTTAGAGGAAGAAAGTAGAGAGGAGAAGCAAGAGTTTGTATTTACACGGCGCAAGGGCACACAAGATGAGGAAGGCACCGAAGACACGAAGGCAGATGAGAAGGATGCCAAGGAGTAGGGAGCCATAAGCCTTACAAAAGAGAAGATTACTGAGATAGCAGAGCGAGAAGTGAAAAAGATGCTTGAAGTCCTTGTAGACCAAGAGTTAGAGCACAATGTGGACATAGTGCTTAAGGAAGGGAAGGAGGAGAGCGTTGAAAAGGAACATGACAGCCTAGGAGGCCCCACTCTGATAGTTAGCTTCCCCAAAGCGCACACTCGGGCAGGAGAACTCTGGATACAAAATAGAGACAGATAATGGGCTATGTGGATGACATGAAGAAGGTGTTATGCACACAGTTCCAAAGCACCGTACCCATGGAAAGGCTCCTAGCCATGGGGTATTTTGAAAAGGATGGCGCATACCCCAGGACCAAGAATATGCTCTCTTGGGTGTTCGAGTCACACATTGACGAGCCAGACTTTGAAGTTTGCCAGAAAGCACTCATCTCGTTGCTAGAATCTAAGGGAGACAACCCCTTAGTAAATGCTTAGGAGCTTTCAGATGAGCAAGTATGTAATGCTCTGAACAAAGTCGCGGTCGAGACCGAGGCTAGGCTATTCGTGTGAAATGACAAAATTAGAGCATTGGAGGTGAAGTTGGGGAAGAAGGAGGAAGAACTAGCGGAGAAGGCCAAGAGTTTAAAACAGGAGGAATTAATCAGTAGCATAGTTAAGGCGTGAGTTAAAGGAAGAAAAGGTAAAGGTAAAGGTGTAAGAGCACCATCATATTAAAGCACCCAGACCTAACGCCAATCCCTCAGAGGTACACATCAACTTTGGAATGCTTAGAAGACCTAACGTGCATCCTCACTATGGAGAGGTGACCCTTGCACCTTTGGAATCTGCAGAAGAAGTGGCCGCGTGCTTGAAAGAGGAAGACCAGGTTGAAGGTAGTAGAAACTTGTTGCCGAGTACAACCAAGTACTCACAGAGATTAAGGTCGCTACCTAGTCTGCAGAAGCCGCATATGACACATGCGTGGATAGAGATAAGGTGGCGAGCTCCTTGGTCACCACGCTTGAAGCAGAGCTGAAAGAGTTCCAAGAAAAGAACAAAGGGAACAAGGAAAAGAGGGACAAGGTTCTGGCTGATGTAGAGAAGAAATTAGAGGTAATTGAGGCTTTAAGGAGCTCAATTAAGGCCCAACTGAAGGAACTATACCCCCAAACCACCAGAAGAATGGATAAACTCACAGACCTGGGTAAGGAAATGGAGTAGATTGTGGACACTTTCGACACCCAGGGAATTGGCCTAAGCTTTGATGAAGTGAGCACCCTGGCGGGCGACCTATGCCGAAAAGGCGAAGGCGAGGTTGAAGTGTGGAACAAGGCTGGAGGAAGATCTGCGAAAGGAATTTCCCAGCCTTTTGAATTGATGTCCCCCAAATTATTCATTCTTTCCCCTATTCCTTCATTCCTTATTCATTTTGTAAAGTATAAGTCTACATCTTGGTTCCATAAGATAGCTTGTCTCTTGGTCAAGTAAAATGTTTCCGAGGACGGAGAACGAGGTGTAGTGTGGGGTGATGTTGGGCCCTGGAATATTGAACAAGTATGAAGTAGCTTAGGCACGCAGGATCCCGATTATAGAATGGTGTGCAAGGCACAAGCGCATAAGAGAAAGGCTTAAGGAAGCAAATAGTGCACGCGATGTGAAAGGAGGTTCGGGACTTAGCCAAATTGAGTGCCCAAGGCAGAACACGTGAAAAGTGTGATCGGTTGCGTGTAGATAAGATGCCAGCCTGGCAACAAGTTTGGCCCAAGAAAGAGCATGCCTCGAGATGGAATCTTCTAGAAGATCATCATGAGATGGAATGGAGAGCTCAGGCTTGAAGGAACATGCTCACATGGAGGACCACATTCGACACTTGGCGATGGATCTGAGGCGCAGCAAGGCGAGTTGGTAGCCCAGAAAGTGATAAATACAAGTGCCTATGCCGCAGAAAAGATATAGATAGAGATATACACATGAAAGAAGGATATATCATCTAGATATACATAGGGAATAACGGGTTAGAGAGTGAGAGAAGCTCTGTAGAATTGTGTGAGTGGATATTCTGGTTCAGGAAAGGATGTACTAAGCATGGAGTTGTTATTTTTCTTTTCTGTTAGCTTAGCTACATATGTCCAGTGATGCGCATGACTGCGGTCTACTCTCTATGACACTCTGTAATGAATCAATGAATATATTAAGGTTACATGTTATAAATAGATATGAATATCAATGGGTTTAATGTATATTTCATTCATATGAATTCTCTTTCCTTTCATGCTACGAATGAATGGTTGTATCTTTCTTTCTGTTATAGTATATGTTCTGGAATCTATTAAAGCACTCGATCTGAAGTGACTGCAAGGATCTGGAGGTTGTTCTAAGCCCTATGGTTCTTGTATGTCTCAACTTATTTCCTAAATACTCTTACACTAATCATAGATAATGCTTCCCACTAAACTCACATAAAAGAGAGACTTGGTACCCGCGCGTGCCTCGGGTGAGTGCTTAGCTTCTGCTAGGTGATAGGTGGCGCATATGGGATTCTTCCTTTTGTGATAGGACTAAAAATGACTACAAGTCTTATCATTTTTTTCAAATTTTATCTCATTGAACTTTCCTTTCATATTACTGATATCCTTTTTCAACTCAGCAATTTATTTCTCTTGATATTCCAAACTAAAGGCCTTAGGTCCAATTTTTTTTTTTTTGATATCTTGCCCAAATTCATTAGGTAGTCAACTTCCTCTCTTTCCATGGTCTCTTGTTTAGTATTGATCCCCTCGATCAGAATATCTCTTTTGTTGCTCCTTAGCACATGGGTGTTTGTCTCATGGGGGAGGCAGTTAATTAAAGAGGATTATAAATAATGAAGTGTAATTAATTTGCATATGGAATTAAGGAAATGCTAGTTAATTAACGAATGTTAATTGATCGAGATGAAGGGAATGTTAACTAATTACAAGGAAATCACTAGTTATAACAAAATTGATGGGAAATTCGATAAACGGTGCAATTTTAGTAAAACAATTGTGTAGCCCTATTTATGTGTCTACACATGTTGCTACTTTTTCTTTCATCACATGGACGTAAAGTGTTTGCATAGCTCAAAATGGAAATTAATCCTCTGCAAGGATCCTAGCATTGTTTTGGTCACATTTGTGTCGAGGAGCATAAAAGAGCATATCGAGGCATAACAGTGAAAATCAGGAATATTGTGTAGTTGGAAAAGAGTTTGAAAATATTCAAGAGCCCTATTGAAATACAAAATTCATCAAAGGATGTCATCATGATCATAAGTGAAATGAGAAACTCATTAGGAAAGTTGAGAAACATCATGTCTTGAATCCATTGTCATCTCTTTGAGAAGCAAGTCAAAGTGAGCTAATTAAGTCATCAAAGTATTCAATCCATCATATATGAAGAATCATGGAATCATGTTTTCCAATGGGAAACATATGAGCAAGAAGGTACATAAGCTTCGCCAAATCTAATTTCACACCGAGAAGTTCTCTAGGGTCAATAAAGGTAGATATGTGGTCTTCACATGGGAACCTTATATACAAAGATGAGAAATCATCCTCACTTCCATGTCATTCACAATAGTGTTCTTAAACACTCGATTAAATATTTGGTAATGTGGTCACTCCCCCAAGGAATAAAACATTTCAATTGAACCTCATTTCAGTATAACCAAGGGTCACTAAACATGAGCCTTTAAAAAAGAAGATAATGAAAAGAGGGCGCACAGAGGTTCCATATTCTAAGAGGGTTCATAAAAAGGTAAGGTTCATCATAGATCCCATAGAGCCTCTTGAGTCAAACAAGAGTGATCCTCTGTAGCCTCCTTCTCTTCAAGGGCATCCAAGTATGTCTTCCTCAGTGGTGGAACTTTACCATAATGAATAAGATGTGATCCTACATCAGGCTCCTAAAAGTGCCCCTGTTACCAACATCATGTCCACTCCTAAAGATCCATTCCCTTGGATTCAATAATTACTCAAAATTGAACCAATAAAGTCACATCAAGTTGTAATGCTTGACCTTAGAGCTATCATAAAAATCTTGAGATCTAAGTGGAGGAAGAAGGCGGAGGTGGTTTCCCGTCTCTTTAGTGGGACTTCTAATGACCAATATGTATAAATTTTCCAACCTAATAATGTAAATCCCATTGACAATATGACTCTATCAGACTATGAGTTAACCCACATTTCATTAGGTCGAGCTTCGTGCGATCTTTGGCTCTCATTTATTCAAGGAATCCTCTACCCACCTACTTTCTTGAAATGAAAAGTACAAAAAACAATTGATAAATTGGAGAAACATTTGAAAACTCTCGGTGCCTAAATTCAAGATTTCTTAAAGCCCGATTCAATACCTCCTCTTCTGCTGAAGACATTCCTCCAATCAGTAGCTTTGACCCTCGGTGATAAAAAAAAGGCACAATGGCATATTATACAAGGGAAGGATAACGAGAGATGGATTTAGAAGATCGTAGATAAAGGAATGATGTTACTCTAAAGGTTCTCTCTCGCTTAGGTATATTCTTGCCACTTTTTCGAAGTGAAGAAAGCAAGGGAAGAGATTGAAAAATAAAATATCCACTTAGATGAGGTGTTCCCACTTGTGTTTGAGATGAGCTCCTTGACTCTCACACCCTCGTGAGTAAAAATGTGTTCACATCAACTGCTGATAATTTGTCCCTAGTTTGGGTATACATCATGAATGCTAGATATGGTATGATAAAAGATGTAATATCTGAACTTGACTCTAATGAACAAAATTCTTTTGATATTTTGAATGAGGTCTGTGCATTGCATTCACGAACTTGGATTCCCTCCACTCATTGAGAATTCATCATCAAAAGAACTCATTAATTCCTTCCAGGAGTTGGTCAAGAAATAGGCAAGTGATCCCCTTTCCTTTAACGAAGATACCTTAGAGTCCCTTGCTAACATCAAAAAATCTATTTCTGACATTGCAAGAGATCACAAAAATATGGCTTAGTCAGTGCAATAATATCAATGATGTTCCCTAAACATGGATCAAAGTGTTGAGATGTGTTTGCATTCTAGAAGCAGATAAGGTGTCACCTACGGTAGATCGAGTTCAATAGATAATTCAAAGGGCAAGAACTCATTCCAAGAACTCTCCCTTAAGGACCATGAATTAGAAAAGTCTCCATCGGTCAAAGCTTCATCTTCATCAGATTAATTATCCCCTTCTCCTCTCCTCCATTTCGCTCTCATGTCCTAGATCTGTGTTTGGAAAATACTTTTCACTTTTTGTCTTATTCATTTAAATATAACCTATAGTAAAGCATTGCAATGAGTTCCCTTTAATTAATAAAATAAGACTCACTTTTCTTTCCTAGAAATATGAAAGGTCACAAGTTGTACGGGTAAGTGAAAATTCATGTGGGGGTAGTTGAAAGGACAATTTTGTAATTCTATAAATTGGAATGGCTTCTCCATTCCAAAGGGTTGAAATTTTGATTGAATGTATGTTGTTGAGATTACCACTTCTACATCAAGCAATAAAAGTTACAATTCTTCTATTTCTTGTCTTATGTTCCTCTACTCTCTCTTTCCAACTTTACATACATGATAATCTTGTAAAACCAAAAATGTGTCTATGCCTTTGATAAATGAGTCAATGGAATTTTGTTTCTATGATTTTTGGTTTGTTCATTATTTGCATTATTCTTTTCTTCTAATTGAATGTGGACCTACTCGGTTATTGTATGTGAAATCTTCTAGTGCCTACTCACAATAGTAACCCCCTCTCTCCTTATTTCCCCAACTCCCCTTTACCTTTATTCGCTGCAAATTCCTCCTTTGTACCTTGTACAAGCATTTGAAACAGGTTTAGTGAAGTATTCCTTTGTGATCCTAGGCCTAACGGCCACCCAAAGCTTTAGGTTAGTTTACATTCAATAATGGGAGCCTCCACATACATAAGGAGGGGCTTATCCCCGTACCATTGGTGAAAACTCAATAAGTTACAACACAAAAAAATTATTTCACTAACAATTTTTAGCAACTCTGTGAGGGAGAGATTTTCCCTTATGCACCTTGAAATATCTTTGGAAAATTAAAAAAATTATATATTCCAAAAACAAAAAAAATCATGCTTCAAAGAAAAATCAGATTTTGAAGATGACTCTATCAAGGAATGAATCTGTGTCACGTTCATTTGCCACATCACAATGATGAATTTTCAAGATTGGTGTTCAACATCAATAGGTGAAATCAACTATGAAGAATAAGATGACCATTGAGATATGTAGATTTTGATCAACCATTATTCGGACCAGCTCCCACAAAGGAAAGGATTTTGGCACATCAAAGAGGTATCTTACTTCAAAAAAATTGTAACCAGCCAAGGAAAGAAGTTTAGTAACTTTATTGCAAAATTTATGGAAAGAGTTTCTAGAATATAGACAAAATTGTTTCTTGTGCATATCCTACCTTCAAATCCTTGTGGCTTCAATTCAAGTAGACTACTACTAGAGGAAAGAGGATGGGAATTGTACTTGTCAATGATGAATACTATAAAGACATGATGAGAAATATATAGAAGAGATAAAAATGTTATATGAATGGTATGAAGATGAGGAATCTCTTACAGAGATAATGTTGTGAACTTCACACACACTGACCGAGAAACTCAAATATTTATCTTTTGGATCTCTTCCTTTGGATTATTTTAATTCATAAGGTGATGAACAAATGGAATCCTTCAAAATAAAGTTTGTGCAAATAATTTTGAGTGTTATGGAAGGTAATCTTGATCCCCAAAACAATATTGATATTATAATTTTTGTTAAGGCTATGCAAGAAATATATATAGCTTGAAGAACTTCAAAATAGTGAAGAAGAAGAGACTCACCTTTCGTAATAATATCCTGATGACTCTCCATATTATGAGGTGTTTGTTTTTGAAATACTCCTAGGTTCTTCTCATGACTTCCTTATTATTGATCCTTCCAATAAAATTAAATTCTTTGCATTAGGGGATAATAAATAAAGCATGAAAGTTGAACCTCCATTCATAAATTCATTTTGTCTCAAGGCACAACCCTTTAGAGAAACAATGTGTATGAGAGATGAATATTCTTTCTCTATGACAGATGATCTAGTGCTTGTAGAAGACTCCACTAACCACCAAGATGTTCAAGAAATCAATCCTTCATCAAACTCAAATTCTTGGGATGAAAAATTTGAGGTAATAATTGATAGTTTTATTTATGATTTTGCTTCCTCATTTGATTCACAAATTCAATATGATGAGATGGATAAAATGGAAGAGTCCAATTTCCTTATTAAACCAAAGGTGGATGAGAAATTAAACATGAATTCTCGAGAGGATGTGATTTCCTTGTCATCATCAAAGAAGTATGATGCTAGTCACCATGAACAATATGGAGTTTTCTCACTTTTGAGCAAAGAAGACTCTATAGGAGATGTTCAGGTTGGAGAAGAATATTTTCCTCATGTTGCAAAATTGTATTCTTCCTCGTGACGTGAAGATTATTTGATGAATATTGAATTGAAAGGTGTGCCCTTCTGTGCAACATGGATCTCTTATCTATGTTGGAAAATAATGAAGACTAGGCATTTCTAAACTTCCAAGAAGGTAGCCCTAGATGATAAGAAGTATGGATCATCAAGGAGTTTTCAAATGAGTTCTAGCCATGTGAATATCAGATTTCCAAACATCTCCTTAAGCCCAAATGTGATTTTTTTTTAATAAAGATGAAAATGAGTATGTGGCAACTTTGAAGGAGGAATCGTGTAAGACATCTTGAAGATTGCAAAATAAATTGAAGATCCTTAACTCAGTCTTGATATCCTAACCTATGTCATGAATATGCAAGACAATTATAACTTTAACCATGATCCTTCTTTTGATGCAAAAACTTTCAACAACGAGATAAAACAAATTGGTAAGCTCAATGTTCTCTTTGAAGCCTTGGTGGATGATAATGAATGTGAAAATGAGTCTCCCTCTTTCCTATTCTATAAATAATGTTGTGGTCATGGTGAATGGAAAGAAAATAAAACACTTGAATCTCCTATGGATGTCTTCCTTTATGAGGACAACACCTCAACCATGGAAAATGATATCAAAATCGGTGATGAGTTAATGAGCATAGAGTGTAACATCCCACCCTTTTGATTCCCAAAATTGATGAACATAAAGAAATCCAATAGACCATCAACCGGTTGAAATTAAGTGTTAAGGGATAATTCCGCATAGATGAAAATAACTCAAGCTTTGTTTAAATGAAGTTAAGTTAATAACCAGGAGTCTTAATTTGCATTGGCATTTTTTGTTGCACATATGTTTTAAAATCTGATTTTGGAAAGTATATGGAAGGAAATAATTATATTGTGTGTTTATTATCTTGTTTGGACTCTTCATATTGGGTCATTTGTTAGACCACTCAGCATTAGTTGTGGCATGTTATGAGTTTATAACTTGTTTATATAAAGTGTTGATTTATTAAAATACATGGCATATGGACATGGGTAAATACATTAAGTTTTAATTAAATGTATGGAGGTTAAATGGATTTCATTAACATAGAATATTATTCCACTTGACAAGAGTGGATGACATGTATTAATGCCTTGTTGGGCTTACATGGCATGTTAGTTGTGTGACATTGGTGACTTGGCCAAATGAATTGGCAAATATAATTTGAACCATAGTTGTTAAACATGATGTGAGGTGGGCTTTGTTACGTGGCATGTGAATTAGAATTGAGGGGTTTTGGCTTTTAAATGTTGTATTAAATGGATGTTTGGGTTCTCAAGAATGGTTAGATTCCCAAGAAGCCAACCCTAAGCTTGGTAGCATTCTCTCTCTGTCTCTTTGTCTCTCTCCTTGATCATTTGTTTTGTTTGGTTTGAGCTATTATTGAGGGTTTCAAAGGTAGTGAAATCTCTCTCCACTGTGCATGTTTTTCATTCATGAATGCTAAATGGATATGGAGGAATATTGTTTCAAAATAGAATGTTTTTATGAATGCATTGTTGTTTTTTATTTCTGGAGAAGATTACAGGAGAAAGGAAACAAAGTTGATAAAAAAACGTGGACATTGCACGCATGAGATTCTCCTTGATACTTTAAATTGTAATGTTATATTTTGTTAATAGTGATTTGGGGTATTTTGTGTATGGTTTTATATCAATTTTTTAATTTGATTCATACCTACCTCTTGGGTTACATGTCAAATTTGTGAATCGATTTTTGAGTTTAAGTGTTTTATAATTTTTGTGTTTGCTTATTCTTTTGAGTGGAAGGAGTTTTATGATTTTTAACCGATTATGATTTACGGGATTGCGCATTCTTATGAATGGAATTATTTTTGTTCCCAAGTTGGGATTGCGTCTTAATGTCCTAAAACTATTACATTTTTTTAGTAGTTTAGAAATACCCGTAATGGGTTTGCATGCTATAATTTTACTATGGAAGTGTATCCACATTTTACGAGTTGAGCAACTACTAACGTCTTGATTGATATAATTTTTTAATTAACATCCATTGATTTAAGGTAGGATATATGAAGTTACTTTTTTTGAATGCCTTTTTATGAGCATATGTCTCCTAATATTTGGGTAAGCATAAATGAGAATGTACAAGGGTGTTTTGTTATCTATCCTCTTTTTAGGTTTGAACATTTTACATGATAATATGAATGTTTCAGTCATATGCTCTTATAGTTAAATAAGTGCTATATTTTGTATTGTGTTTGAATATAAAATATAAACTTTGTTAATGTTAAAGATGTTAACAATTGTTGGAATATTATCGTAATAGGAAAGTAATATTGACTTGTTAGATATTGATGTTTTTATGAAATTAATTCTTAACTGAATGAATTGTAGAAAGATTTTGATTAGTCTTCATATGTTTATTACTTGATGAATTTATGGTTTGTTGTGAATTACAAATTGAAGTTAACTATTTGTTGATTAAATACGATTCGATATGAATTACAAGTAAAGTTAAATATTTGTTGATTTTTTTACGGTTTGATGTAAGTTAATGATATTATACTTGTTGATTAAATGTATTTAGTACTAATTAGCAAATTGACCTTATCTTATATGGGGTCAAACCCTGATTTTTATTCACATTATATAAATTATGGTTAAGATATAAAATATAACTAAGTTCATTCATGCCAGTTCTCTCAAATTAACCCACATATATTTCTCCCTCCAAGCAAATGTACAGGTTAATAGGAGAAGCTATGAAGTGAATATTTTGGACTAATTTAATATTGTTTTATTTTATTACGACCTCATGGTCATATGTAAAAAGGATAACCTCAAGAAATTCCTTATTTTGTATTAAACGATTTCGTGAAATTTAAGATGGGCATCTGACCCTGATGTATAATCCTATTACGGATTTTGTTTCTTGTATACTGAGATTAGTTAGTTTCATAACCTTGAGAAAATTTATGTTGACTAAGAACCTCTCTGTTTTAATTAAATATAATAGGTTTTAATCGGATGTGGTATATAATGGTAGATATTAGTTATGTCCATATTTTTGATGGTTGTATTTTTGAATAGTCTATTGCAAATCTAATTAATTAAGTGCGCCAAAGTCCTTTAGCTATGTTATTATAACATTACATACTTAAATCCTTCACTTAAATTAGTCTTATGATTAATTAAGTAAGAACAACATAGTATGTTTTTGGATACGATATTTATCATGGAAATAATGGTATTGATCATTAATTTAGTAAATGTGATTAATGAACACCTAGCTGAGAATAAAAAGGACATGATTAACTTAAATTGATTAGTCTTAATCATTATTCTTCATGAAATAATAAGTCAACCATCACAAGAAAATGGTATTATCTCCTTTATTAAATAGACCAACGGTTAATGAACAAAACCAGCCTTTGACATGGGAAACCTATAACGAAAATGAGATGACTTCACTAAAGGGAAACTAATAGTTAGTCCATAACTCAAATAAGTTATTAAGACCCACTTGGAACATAACAAATGACTTAGAGGAGTCTTACAAAAATACCCCTCAGCTATAAATTAGATAAATAATGGAATAACTTAAGTTTCGTAGGACTTTCCACATGATGAAATTCAATTATGGATAGACAAATTTGATTATGATGTAGATTGGATATAATCTCACGTCATCATGCAAACATCTAGGCATAGTGCTAACTAGGGGTAGTTATGGAAAAGGGAAAGAGGACGTAATGGTGGTAACCCATTACATGGTCTCTCCCCATTCCATAAAGACCTTGAGTGGGTTGTGGTTCTTTTCGTTTATGGAGATGGTCTTGTAAAAACACAGCTCCTCCTTATTAACATGTTCACCATATTAAACAAAAAGATTTAGATAATTGTGTCAAGATATTTGTTTTTGGTGGAATACTATTTCCACTAAGGATTATGTGCGGTCTTAGAATAAGTTGTTTATGCACAACTAGGGACTTTGGCCAAAGTAATGCAAGTAGTTGATTGCATTGCTTGTTCACCGTATCCTTACTTTATATATGTCAGATACCATAGTACGAAGTTAAGTAATTGAATTTCGTGGTAGACATTTAAGGATGGAAACATAGTTCTCTCAACCTAGAAAAAGGTAAACCTGAACATACTAAATATTGTATGATTTCTCACATAGAGTGGATTAAAGGGAGATAAGGATGCACCCTTCTTAGTTGTATAAGGTTTATACATGGAATATTTATCAGATGGATCAAACTTAACTTAATAACTATCTGTTTAAAAGTTTTAACTAGTTTTTACTAGGTTGACTATATTACATACTCCATTGATTGGCTTGTGGAAATCAAATAAAAAAGTTAGTTTAGTTTTGGGAAGATAAATGAGGTGTTACATAGAGACAAATTATTTAGAACAAATGAATGAGAAAGTGCAAGAGTATTGTGAATGATAAGGTGCAGGATTATTGTGCTAGGTTGATGTTTCAACATGTTATCACCCTCTGTGAATGCCCCACTTATCTTAGAGATGATATCGTGCTGAAACATTCACTCAAAGGTGATGAATACCCTAAAAAAATCAAAGATTCTATTTTTGAAAGAATGAGAGAGTTGCTCCTTATGGTCACGAAACATGAGGTGGAGACTACAAAGCATAAAAATTTCAAACATGTTACAAAATGGACACTAGATGCAAATGTGTTCTCTATAAAATATCGTATAAAGATGAAATATTGGTCTCTCTCCTTCTTCGCAAACCATGCAAAGGCATCACAAGAGCATGGCATGGTCGAGATGATTATCTTCGGAGCTTTATAAGTTTGAATTCAACC